>WMED01015216.1:0-13730 GCA_019650415.1 Pipa parva | reverse complement strand
AGTGAAATTCGGAACGAATTCCACTTCGGACGAATCGCTTCGGCCATCTCTAGTAACAATATATATATGGTTATTCGCTAAAGTCTGAATTGTTGCATATAGATGCAAATTCGCCAGATACAGTCGCAATAGTCTGGTACTGTCACAGTCGCATTGCGACTATTAAGGGAAAATTGTTGCAATGTTAACTTTAAAAAATTGTCGCGACTTTACTATGGGGAAATTGTAGTGGATTTACTATGGGAATCAGCTGTTTGAGAATTCAACAGTCGAACTCGCACCTTAGTGAATAACCCCCATAGTGAGAATCTCCAGTTATCTTAAATAGTGTAACATTCTTACAGGGCAAAGACACATTAATTTCCCACCCCATAATTTGATAATAGAAGTAAAAAAACACAAATACTGTGCTCCAAAGGTTAACGGTAAACAGCAGTCACACCAATACTTGCATTTACCACAGTAGCTAGTAACTACAGACTCTGCACCATGGATACAGAAGGATCGTTCAAGGGATTCCCTACTTTGTCCACTGATATTCAAACTAGAGTATGGATCTTCTCTTCCAGACCTTAGTGACTACCCATTTGGGCAAAAATTTTTTCCATGCTCTAAAATTTACATTGACATGATCCAGCTACTTAATACAGTAATCCCTATCTTAATTAAGCTAACCACTAGGGGTGATCCTCTTTTTGGGATCCTTTTTAGACCAGGGTTTTCAGGCTCACCGGTCCACCATAAATCTTCCTGATCTGCCTGAGATTTCCTGTTCCTGTGCTTGACAGAGGCAGAGTGACCTTCCTGCTGGAGAAAATCACCCAGACTCAGCTAATGGAATTCATATGCAGCTCCTGGCCTGGGCTCACTGCACTCATCAGGATAAGAAATTCAACCTGAGAGGTGGAATTCCTCATAACTTTTGGAAGTGTTACTCCCCCTAAAGGTGACTTAAGAGTGAGAGTGGCATTATGTTGAGGATAATGTTATGTACGATGGCTCGGTACATTCTAAATTCGAGTGCTGTATACTACCCAGAATTCTGTATGCACCATTACTAAACAATCAGAGTCACTGTACACTTTTTGAAGACACTTGTTGCCGAAAGGACTTGACATTTATAAGTGTTTAAACTTGAAAAAAAAAAACATCAGGAATTATAAGCAAAAGCGCAGTTCTTCTCTTTAGCCTTATTTTATCTGAGAAGCACAAAAGGACGACAAAAGGTTATGTTGATCTTGTACCTAAGAAAATTCTAGCTGTATCAGGTATTTAAATAAAAAAAAGAAATGCTGCTGAATATTTTACTTGTGCTTACTTACAGTTTCCAGACTTTAGTCTCAGTGTTGAAGCTACATAGGATACAAGAGGGTTTTGATGTGCAACTAACAGATAATGAATAAATAACTTGGATGCCCATGTGGATTATCTGTTATTTATTACGTTTGGGAGCTTTATGAATTATGACCCTGGAACAAAATCAACATTATCCTGGAAGTTTTTTGATCTGCCTTTGGCAGTGTTTTGTACCCACTGCTTTCTATGCTTTCCACATCTTAATCATTGTTTATAGATAGAGACATGTCTATTGCACCATTGCTCATAGCTGCATAATAACTGTTCTTAAATTCCCTTGTCAACTGAAGTATTCAGAAAGCAAAAGGAGGAATATGCTCAGCATGTCAATCAATGTTCTCTTCACTTTCATTCAATTCAAAGTTTTAGCTCTTCAGAGCCTTTACTGAATGTACAACATGCATCTCCCAAACAACGAGTTTTTCCATAACTATGTGTCATCACCTGCAAGAAATTTAATACGATTTAATACAACTTGTAAGCATTCTTATAAAACTTATATCCACTAATGGCAACTCTTGCTGACACTGATAATCCTGGTACCTACTACTCACTCAAACCTTAGTGGTACCATGCACAAGCTTCAGTGTTTGAGTGAAAAATGCAATACCTGCTTATGTCATTGTTTCATGTGATCAACTCCAGAGTACCCATCATGCATGATGTATAAAAAATATAAATATAAAATAAAATCCATGTTTTGTCTATATACATATGTATGTCATGAATATTAAAGGATTTAGCAACAAATGTTTATTTTGTATATGTACTATTTTACTGCAAAGTAATAGCCCAAGGGCTAGGGCCCAGGTCCCATATAGGTGACATGGGGCAAAAACTTGGGGTACCTGGGGTAAAATGACTTTTACAAACTCAATAACAGTAGAACTATGATATAGCCAGAGACAAAGGCAGACATTTTTCCTCAGGTAATCACAGGATGGATCCACATTGGGCAGTGTCAGGATGATGATGATAAATATTGTATGACAGCCCCTGCCTCTGGTCCTATATACTGGTTGAGAGATGAAGGCTTCAGACTCCTTTGGAAGCTACTCCTTCACTCACTCCTGGTGGGTTGTACTTGCCACTAGTCTGACTGACCCTTGTGCACCTGTGACAGGATCTTACTATTTATTTAAGTCTTTGCAGAAGTCTTCATGAAGGATCTCCAATTTTTAGGATTAGGCATGGAGTACCCTTCCCCAGATGTCCAAGTCTCACTCTCTAATAGAGCACACTAACCCTAGTGGGCAACCCAAATAGGTCTTCCCATATACCAGCTACCTGCATTAGATGCGACACACTTGGACTATAGGATCTATCCTTCTACTAGTCATCCCTGGTATGGAATGCTCCAAAATGCCTCCTTATATAACCTAAGTCAAGTGGCCTAAAAGACACATATTCCTGATGTGCACTAGGACATTTGAAATCTCTCTGGAAATGCTCTAAATAGAGATTGAAAAGTTGCCAGTAATATTATTACAATATGGCATACATTTAAACCAAAATGTTATTTCAGTATTGTGGGACCATATCCTTGCTTTGAGATAGCTGGATGTGGTTGCTTTATTCCCCATATTAGTAAAGACTGCAACCCTCATTATGTATTGTGGTAATTTGGGCTGAAAACACTATGTGTGAGAACATGGGCAGGTTGATTTCTCTCTGACATTTGACTTGAAACAAATCTCATGACACAATTGTGTTACCACTCATTTATGATTGCTGGATTGTTTTGAGTTGGGAAGAAAAATAAAAATAAAAATGAGAATGTAATTCAGAAGAGATGGACAAAACAAAGTACTGGATGGAAATGAAAAGGAGTTGTGAAGTCTATGAAAAAATACATTTTTGCTATTTTTTTTTCCTTTCATATTGTCACCTACAAAACTTTCTTTATTTTGATACTATCATAGTGGCAAAACATGAATACATGGAAGGAGGGTTTGTTCAGCCAAACTGTTTGCTGTTATAGTATCATAAACAAATAGGGTAATAAAAGAACATACCATTGACGTGTTCAAGCGTATTTATGTTTTTCTGAATAAAGATGTCAGAGTGTGTTCTCTTTACAGCTGGCAATCAATAGGCTGTTTAGGTACTCTGGCAAGTTACATGAAATAAATCTATGTTCTGTACGAAGTGCAAATGTGATTTGTAAGTACTCAAAGTACTTGTTTTTTCAATGCAAGTCAAGAACATCTATGCTTTTAGGTTTATTTTTTTCTCTGCCACTTAACTGATGCATCAAAAATTAACTTAAATATAAATGAATAACAATGGAAATTATAGTGCTCCATTTACAGATTTCCCTGTAAGTGTAAATTTACAAATGCAACTAAAAGCAGCGATTACTTAGTGATAGATGCTTTGGAAAATAAATGGATATATACAGTATTAATTAAAAAATAAGTTTTCATCTAATATTACAATGCAGTTTATATATGCAACAGTAGAAATGAGCACTCCAGAGTGACCACAGTAAGAATAAAACATGGGCCAATACTGATCCCCATAGATTAATACACTCTTTTTGGTCTGTTAGGAATTAGGAGGTTATTCTCTAAAGTCTGAATTGTTGCATAAAGGTGTTAATTTGCCAGCTAAAGACAGTTGCAATATGTATGTATAATTTTATTTATAAAGCACCACAAACATACGCAGCGCTGTACAGTTCAGTATAAAATTAAAATACACAAGGATACATCACTAAGTGCTATGTTGAGATTGACACAAGAGATTGGAGTAGACTGCTACTGTTGCAGTCATGTCTTTATATTGAGCATATTGTTGCAGTTGTGACTTTACTAGGGAAATATTGTCGCAGTTGTGACTTTACTAGGGAAATATTGCCGCAGTTGCGACTTTACAATGGGCGAATTGTCCCAGTTGCGGATTTGCTTTGGGAATCCGCAGTTTGATAATTTGACAGTCGAATTCGGACTTTAGAGAATAACCCCCTTAGGGTCCCTACTTTCATGCCACCAAGTATCTGTTAATAAATGCAAACCAAAACTGTAAACATTGATGAAAAAGTTGTAAAGAACTTGTTTTGCCTTATAAAGGAGTTTAGATAGGATGAATAAGTCTCAACTTGACTGAAAAGGCTATTTAAACAATCATATAATGACAATTGTAATAAATGTGGAAAACTACATCACTCACCTTTTACAATATATTTGAATTGTGAATCCTCAAACATTTATAATTTAATACCTCCATAAAAATACATTTATTTATGTTATATCTGTAATTCTCAAGAAAAATAAAATAAAAGCAGTTGTTTGGGAAAAAAAATTTGTCATTTATTTACGCATGCACATATAATTTCTTGTAACGATGTAGTAGCAAATCATTTTTGATGTTTTCTTTAGAAGCCCTGCAGGAATGCTTGAAGCTGAGTAACTATTTCTGTGTCCACGGTTTCCATTAGAGAACGAAATCCTTCTTCTCCCAGTAGCTCCTGCTGTGCTTTCAGCTTTTCATAAACAAATTGCTGGAGTGATACTGTGTGTACTGGGTCTTTCAAAGCAAGCTGGGGGGGAAAAAACACACAAATAACAAACGTAAGCATAAACTGACAGTTAAATATTCAGTAAAATTTAATTTTACTGCACAGCCATAAGATGCTTGTAAGTTGTGCCTTGTTGCCAGTGCTTTTTTTGTAAAAAAAATTTGCCGGTACTACCCCTAACGCAGCACTAACACAGCCAGCCACTGTCTGTCTGAATGACCTGATCAGTCATCAGATTTTCCGGTACGCCGTACCGGCTCGTACCCCTGCAAAAAAAGCACTGCTTGTTGCTTTAAAGAATGTGTCACAGGAAAATAATACCTTTGGGCCAAGAAATGTATTGTGTTTTGCAATTTATATTATTAATAATGATGGTGTTACTTTTTTTCTGTTAAAAGAAAGTGCTTTTAGGTTTATTTAAGTTGTATATTAAACAAATCTATGAAGAAAGTGCAAACATTTCGCACCACATAGTGCACCAACCAGATAAACAAAATATTTTAGTAAAAGGACCCAAACAACCTTTCAAAGGATTGATAAGAAATGTGCAGTATGATGAAATCTTGTGAAAACACCACAAAACGTGTTCATCCGATAGCTAGACTATGTCAGTTATGCTCACCAGATATTGTAAAAAGGAAGCACATATCAAAAAATGCCTTTAAATCTTCCAATTCAGATGGCAACCGCTCCACATATATGTCTCATTCCCTCAGGAAGTGATTAAGCGGTTGCCATCTGAATTGGAAGATTTAAAGGCATACTGCACATTTCTTATCAATCCTTTGAAAGGTTGTTTGGGTCCTTTTACTAAAATATTTTGTTTATCTGGTTGATGCACTATGTGGTGTGAAATGTTTGCGCTTTCTTCATAGATTCGTTTTTTACACATTGTGGAGAAGCAGGGTGTCAGGCGTACACCCAGGATGAAGGGCTGCAATATTTATATAATTTTTTGAAGAGAAACATTCACACGGACATTGTTTGGACTTTTTGGACTGAGTTTACAATTTTTTATATTTTTCTGTGGTATTTTTATTTATACATTTATTTCATTTTTTATTCATTTGTATCACTTTATTTCTCACGCATAGAGTATATTTTTTGCACTTATTTAAATATATTTTCTAGCGCATCCTGTTTCTGCCAACTGGTGTTGGTAAAATACTGCTTTTAAGTTGTATATTATGCATGGAGTGTTTAAAGGAGAAATAAAGCAAAAAAAATTAAAAAAGAATTATTAAAATACTTACCTTATACAGAGCCGATTGATTACAGTCACAGCATGAGCTGTGCTGTAATTAGCCGGCAGCCGCTGCTTTTTTCACAGTGCTGGCTGACTGTAAGCCAGCACAAAACTCCTCCCACCTTGTTTCACCTCAGGTGAAAAATGGCTTAAATGTTATCATTTTCATTGAGGAGCAAATGAGAATGCTGCTCGCAATGACTGTGATGATGTACGAGCCCGTTGAATCAAGAAAGGAGCTGCGCGCTGGCTTCTGTGTCAGCTGTGAAGGTGGCAACGGGGGAAGCATCGGTTGCCGGCTAATTACAGCACAGCTTATGCTGTGACTAATCAATTAGCTCTGTATAAGGTAAGTATTTTAATAATTCTTTTTTTATGTTTTTGCTTTAGGTCTCCTTTAAATACCTACTGGGGCTTAGTTACAAATTAGACAAAACTATTGTTATTTTTAGTTGCATTTCCTTCATTCAGATTCATTTCAATAACTCTAAGGATGGGTTCACATGAGCGTAGGATGCGCAGCGCATCATAGACTCATGTAAAAAAAAAAGGCTTCATAGAAGCTGACGATGTGTCTGTAACTGTGTGTTGCATTTTTGCTGGCGTATATACACCACGCCCAAAATGGAACACACAGGAAGTGCTGTGAACGCCGAGGGAGTGTTCACACCGTCGCTGGTAAGTAAAAAAGAAAAATATGCCAGAGCGTATTTTTTTTTTCTTCATAATGAGTGTATGATGCGCTGCGCATCATACGCTCGTGTGAACCCAGCCTAACACTATTGCATGGAAATATTTCTAAAGAAAAGTTTAAAGGCCAGATAAAAAAGAATTTCAATGGCAGTTATTAATACAAAGTGCATGTATAGATGTTATCTTTTAAGTTGGCTTCCGTTCTTGATGGCTTTTTATTTACTTTTTGATTCACCGATTGCAACCATCTCTTTTTTAATTAGCTAGATACACATTGCCCTTACCAGTACCAATGTATTCAGCTGAACCTTAGAGAAAACAAATTCAGAAATCTTGACAAAATGAGCCATTTATTTTTTTATTTTCTATATAGCTTTCAGAGATTTTATAAGCACGTATGAAATGTTTGAGAGCTTTAAAGACAAATGGGGCATTTTAATTTTTAGTATTGCAGCTCAACATCCATAAACAAAATTTCCATACAGCTGATAAAAATGTAAAAAAATTGTAATAATTAGTTCTTTCAATAAAAATAATGAATAGGGTCTTCAGTATTAAATGTGAAAAACCTTTTCCACCGAGGTTGGGAGGTTTGCTGCTATAATATGGCTAATAGGGAATATTTACTGGTATAAAAAAAAAATAGATTGTCTGTGTAATCCACAAAGCTTATCTGGGCAGAATATTTAAAGAAACAGGTACCAATACTAATTTGCTTTCCATCTGATAGACATTTTAATAAATCCACTTTATATCATATTCTATAAATACAGTAAAATACATTTATCATAATTTAATTGAGAAAGACTTTGTTATGCAATGCATTTTATATTGAACCCATTACCCATCTCTAGAAGAGCGCATATCAGTTTAAGACATGAAAAAATAATGTCCTGATAACTATAGATAGTGAAATAAAGTCTTTAGAGGGTCCTGGGTTGATGCTTATCTAATGGAGGCTTAATTATTAAAACCTTAATGTAGGCTGTAGCAGTTTTGTTTCTGTAATGTAACACTGTTGTTCTTTGTACCATTTTCTCCATGTCCATGTTTTATAGAAATGATTAGCTCATGTGCTAGTAAGTGTGTTGTTCTATGTTTGCAAGCCATTTATTCTCTGTCATGAACCTATTAAGGGAGTCTATGTATGTTCTATGTAGGTTTTCCACCATAGACATCAAATCCTTCTTATCATCCATATTACATATATTAATATCATTAGAAAATATAAATGAAGTAACTTTACTTCAGCAAAACAAGATGCAACTTTCAAATATTTAATTTAGCATTCAGCCTAAGCTTAGTGTAAAGGCAGTTCCTAGGCACAGCAACATCAAATGTGGCAAACGAAGTGGTACATGATTCTAAACAGAACCTTCGGACATGCTACAGAAAGCCTCTCACAATAGACTGAAAAATTTAAAAAATATATATTTTAATGTTTAGGCTCATTAAGCCCTTATATGATTTATTATCAATTTTTAAAAAAGTTACATTTCTTAAGAGTAAAGAAGTGCTATACAGCACTTACGTGTTGCATTCCTCAGCTTGAAACAGCACCAGCGACTCTACGGCTTCCTGAGCAGGAGAACACCTATCATGAGCACATTCCTTGCTGGCTGCGCTCCTACTGAAGCCTTGCATCATCATTTCCTAGAACTGACAGGAAGGGAGTGCACATTATCAATGCATCCGCCCTGTTAGGCTCCTGATAGGTGTTCTCCCTGCTCAGGACGCCGTAGAGTCATTGTACGGTTTCAGGCTGGGGAATGCAACACGGATTTTCTGTATAGCACTTCTTTACAGGTAAGAAATTAAACTTTTTTCAAAAATTTTATAATAAACCGTATAGGCAAAAATGAGTTAATAAGCCAAAATAATAAAATGTATTTTTTTTTTTAATTTGGCATGACTGTTCCTTTAAAGAAAACAGTTCACAGGACCAAAGCTGAAAAGTTATTCTAATGCAGTTATGCCTTACATTCTTGAGGATAGAAAATAAAATTGAAATTAGTTAGAATGGGGTTAAAAAAAATTTCTAATTCAAACATCCCTGAATAACCACAATGTTTTCAGAATACTTTCATTTTTTTCTAGCAAATTAATCTTGACAAAAATATGGACATTATAGAATTCTCTACTCTGATTGCCCTTGGGAAGTTGGTTTTGGCAGAAAACATATTTCAGGTGAAATGTTTCCATCAGTAGACATTCAGTCAAAAGACTTCTTATATTGCTCAACAGAAAAGAGGATACCTAGAGGACAAGCTTTTACAGAATAAATTATTGAAGATAAATTACACGTTAGCAGGCAGCATGAGCATAAGGTAACATTATTAAGTACTAGAAGTTGGACATTAATATAACATTTTCTTGTTCTCTTGCTAGCATATTTTCTCAAAATAAAGCAGGTGAACATACAGCATCATAATAATGGCATGTTCCTACAAAAATGTAAACTGAGTTGGATATGGAACTATTCAAGTGGATAGAGGATTTTCAAGTGAGAAATACATCTTAACATTTAATGATATGTTGTATAAAAAAAAAAGTTATATATGTTATATATAAAAAAATAATTTTAACAGTTTTTGAAAACTTATGTTTGACATTTTTAAATATTATGATCTTAAATGTAAATCTGTTTCTGTACCCATAGAGCTAAATGTATTAAACTCAGAAAGCAATGGGTCTTTCCAAGTTTACCAAGTGAAATCTCACATTGTTCTCGCGAGTTTTTTTATCTCGATTTTTCAGATTTTTTCAATGGAAAGGTAACCATGCTAACTAATGTAAAGTGCGGCTACCTTTCCATCGAACATTTTAAAATATCAAAATTGAAAAACTCAAAAAAAAAAATCTCATGAGAACAATGTGAGATTTCACTTGGTAAACTTGGAAAGACCCATTGCGGTCTTTCTGAGTTTAATACTTTTCGCCCTTAGTATCCAAATTTTTGTTTCTTAATTCTCATGATTTTTATATCACCCAACTACTACCTAATGCACAGCATTAAATTGATTCATCTCTACTGCCAGCTAGAGGGTTTGTTTTAACACAATATAACGAGTGAAATGCATATTCAATATAAAAAGAAATGCAGAATATACGGAGAGACCCAGCAGTGTAGAAAGTTTGATAACTGTAATGACTAGAATTAGCATGATGATAGTGCTGCATGCTTGAAAATGTGCTGGATATTGAGTTTACTAAATGTTTTTCGGGTTACTCTGTTTGCTGTATTATTTTTTATATATGAACTGATAAAAATATAATTCTACATTTAATTGCATGAATGGTTTTAACTTAATTAAAATAATTATGTATTGTTTAATCGTCTAATAAGAAATAACTTCTTTTTTTACCAACTTAGTAATTCATCAAGAAGCATGCTTGCAATATATTGTTTCTGACGCATGGGCTACATACTAGAAAATGAAGGAAGTATAATTAATTTCACATATTATTAAAAATAAAAAAAGTGTCCTTGTTAAGAAATTCATCAAGGATGCTATCTTAAAGCCAACAATGTTTATATTCAGTGCCGGCTCTGCCATTAGGCAGAGTAGGCAAATGCTAGGGGTGCCTCCTGCCCAGGGGGGCGCCCCTAGCGCCGGGGAGGGGGCGTGGCCACCGGTCGAGGGGGCGGGGCAGCGCCTGAAGGGGGGGCGCCATTGGAGGATGGCGCCTAGGGCGCCAATAGAGCCAGAGCCGGCTCTGTTTATATTGATACCACTAGAGTGATAGGAAATAACATATATTACAGAATTAATTTTTTTAGTGTTTGACCATCTCAGAAATGTTTACTCACTCAAACTCTGTCAATATACTGCTCTGCTGTGTTGAACTGAGGAACTATTTTCTACTGTTTGTCCTATAAGGATCTAAGACATTTAGACAGATATCAGAGCACACACTGAAAGGTTGTTAGATTTTTGTTCTACTGGGAATAAGTAAAAGATCTAACACATTGTTGGAAAATTAGCAGAAATACTGATATACAATCACTTAAGACTAGTTTTACTGCATCTGCGCTGTACTTGGAAGAAAATCTGCTGGAGTATGAAGAAATAATTTTAAATGCATTTTAAAAGCCCAAATGTTTATAAAATGGGTATAAGCCCAAAAATTGACCTGCAGAAAGAATATCACAGTCACATTTCAGCTAGTAATGTATTTGCTGCTTTCAGAAGAGAAGTGCAAGAAGAAATGGACTTTTCAGGCTAAGCATGTTTATGTAGTCTATTTTGTTAGGCTAGGTTCACACTAGTGTGTTATGCACAGCGCATAATATGCTAGTGTGAAAAAAAAAATAGAAAAATACGCAGAGCATATTTTTCTATTGTACTTACCAGCAACAGTGTGACCGCTCCATCGGCATTCACAGCATTTCCTATCTGGTCGCATTTTGTGCATGGTGTATCATACACCGGCCAAAATGCGACACACAGCGTTCCGGACCCAGCGTATGTACTAGGTAAGTACTATTGGCTTGCTTTCATTGAGCAGTATTTTTTTTTTCACACTAGCGTACCATGCTCTGAGCATAATATGCTAGTGTGAACCTAGCCTAAGTACTAGTTACAAAAGATAATCTTATTTATAAATAATTATCCTTTAATTTCCCTTAACATGCTTTCTCCCTCTGTCCACACAGCATCTAAACATAAATCTCCTTTGTACTTTATAATTAACCAATGCAAACAACTCTAAAAATAAAACTGTTCTCGCAAACCATAGATAAACTCAAGCAAAACGTTATCCAAACAATCTATTAGGCTATGGAGACTGTTAGTTAAAAACAGTCGTAACGACATACTGTGCTGTAGGAAGATAAGACAACCTCTCAACAGTTTCTCTCAGTATTAGAAATGCAGAAAGAATTAATGTATACCGTGTTTCTCCAAAAATAAGACAGGGTTTTATATTAAATTTTTGTTCCTAAAGACATGCTAGGTCTTTTTTTTCGGGGAAACCTGGTACCAGCACAGTATATTTCTCATACTTTACTGCAGCTAATTCTTATTTTCAGGGGAGGTCTTCAATTTCTAAACAAGGAAAAAATTGCACTAGGTCTTATTTTTGGGGGATGTCTAATTTTCAGGGAAACAGGGTAATTATGTAATATTCTATGGAAATAATAATCATATGTGGTGTCATTTAATAGAATAGTAGAACAGTTCAGTTTTAATAAATTACTGAATTTTTAACCACACTAATTGATACTGTGTTTTTGAGACCTCTACTTCTTTATTTGACATTTTTCAGTTTATTACAAAGTTTTTAGTAGTGATATTTTGATGCTACCCACCTACAAGTACTATAGAACATACATACTGTGAATAAACAGCCATAATAATCAGGAAATATAAAATGTTTTTCCTGTTATAGATGGCACAGGACAAGATGTTCAAATATGTGACATCTTTTAAAAATACTCTTAGCAGTTGTACACTTTAGTATGCAAGTTTCTCGATTACATTCTGATAGTAAATCGATCTGTTATATACCTGACCCGCACTCCTCCGGCGTCCTCTTCTCCTTCTGTCACCCACACTGGAAAGCCCTCTGTGCGCGAGCGGCTGCCGTTGCGCTTTTTGATGGACAGGCGTCTTTGCTAAGCAACAACGCCGGTCTCTCCCCTGCAGCCAGCGGGGAGTTTAAAAGCCAGCTTCTCAGACAGTGCGGTGCCTGAGTATTGTGTTTAGTACTAGGTTCCGACTAGGTTATAGTTCCTGCAGATAATAAAGGTTGATTCCTGTACTTCCCTGTCCCTGAGCCATTACCCAGTTTCCTGTATCTGTGCCTGAGCCATTTCCCAGTATCCTGTATTCCTGTGTCTGAGCCATTACCCAGTATCCTGTGTTCGTTCCAGGCTTTACCCAGTATCCTGTTCCAGTATTCTATGCCTGCACTTGTTCCTGTTCCAGCTACCACCTGTGGAGGGTGAGTCTGAGGACTGCGACCTGGGAGTCTCTCGCTGCAAAGCCCAGTACCCCCTTGCGGGGGTTAAAGGTGAAGACCAAAGGCTCCTTAGACTCTGCACCTCAGATAAACCTGTGCCAACTTCCGCAGTGGCAAGAGGGTCCACTACTTCAGTGACGCTGCCTGTGATGCAATCATGTACATTATAATTATATATACACCCGTTCCTGTTAAAGGAAAACTATCACTGAGATAAACCAATATCACAGAGTAGGAAACATTGCCATGAGTGGTCTCACAAGAACAGAATGTATTGCCTTATGGCTAAGGAATTAACATATCATAATGCACACATACATACATTTCTAGTAGAAGTTTAAATGTCATTTAACAATAACATTGACCAATTAAATGATTACGAATGGCACAATGTATAAAATAAAATAATATAACATGGCTCATAAAGGCATTTCTATTGTAGTTGAGCTGTTTCCTTGTACATTAACTGACTTTTGAATGCAGTATAATTTTAAGAAGAAACTAAACCCCATTATGATCAAAGTTAAAAAAATATATAGTTTACATATTTAGTTTGAGCCAAATCGGTTACTCTGTTGCACTTTCAGAATATGTATTATTTAATGTTAATCAAAAGGAAAGAAATCAAACTCAAATAATGCAAATTCAAATTCAACTCCAAAGACATGAAACGTTAAAAGATTAGTTTCAGCTCCCAGAAGAGAACTGAAAGAATATAAAGATTACTTGGCTTTATGCTTACTAAGGTTTCAGTCATTCTCAAACCTCTTCCATATGTAGTCAAACTTACACAGAAGAGGCATTTTATCATCAAAATACATTTTTTTTCAATAACTCAACTGATAAAATCAGAATTTTCCAATTCCTCAACTTGTGAAATATGACTTTATCCAATATCTCACATGCTGAATTCAGAATTTTTCAATATCTCACATGCTGAATTCAGAATTT
>WMED01015215.1:0-13730 GCA_019650415.1 Pipa parva | reverse complement strand
TTTTCTTCAGTAAATGCAGCTGGGCCAGTCAAAGGGGGTCCGCGGGCCAGATGTGGCCCCGTGCCTCTAATTGAATAGCCCTGACCTAGAGCATACACTAGGTCAGGGGTCTCAAACTCAATTTACCTGGGGGCCGCTGGAGGTAGAGTCTGGGTGAGGCTGGGCCGCATCAGGTTTTCCACAAGAAAACAACAGATTAAAAACAATACATGGCCCTGGGGGGCAGTCAACAGCTTTGTGGGGCAATATGCAGCTCTGCTGGGTGATTTGCATCTGCTAGGCAAATTAGCACCTCTGCAGGGCACTGTGAGGCTCTGCGAGGCACTGTACGGCTCTGCGGGGCACTGAGCGGCTCTGCGGGGCACTGTGCGGCTCTGCGGGGCACTGTGCGGCTCTGCGGGGCACTGTGCAGCTCTGCGGGTCAATATGCGGTTCTGCGGGTCAATGTGCGGCTTTATGGGCAACTGGCGCATCTGTGATTTTTTTTTTATTATTATATTTTATTATTATAATTATTATTATATTATAATTATCTGATCGGATCAGAGGAGCCCTTCTCTTTGCCCGGAGGGAGTCAGCCAGGACTCCCTCTGTGTCAGATCGAGTGCTCCACCGGCAAAAAAAATGTCTGGTAGAGCGCAGGACCGAGGGCTACAAACTAGCATCCCGAGGGCTGCAGTTGGCCCACGGGCTTTGAGTATGAGACCCCTGCACTACGATAATCACCTGAAGTATTAAGTGGAAGTGCTCCAGTACTGACTACTTTATAGCAGTAACAATCATTCAACATAATCATGCTGTGCTGGCAGGGCTGCCAACAGGTGGGTACAGGGGTTACTGCTGTGGGGGGCCCCACCAATTCAGTTATCCAGGGGGGCTAAGAAATAAAGACATGTATAGGCTTTAGAGTATTGGTTGCCTAAAGGGGAACTGAACAGTGTAACTGGGCATTTTGTTGTGTATATTGGGAGTGTAAAATCATGTTGAGGGGGTGCCATTTGCCAGGTTGTGGGGGGTTATGGCAGTACATTTCTGGAGATCCAGAAGGAACCCAGAAGTAGTAGACTCCCATTCGTTTTACACTTGCAGCCAATACAAGTATAGTGTTTATGGATATTATGTTAATATATCATTTATCCTTTATGTTTGAAATACTGAAAATTACTGAAGATGATGTTCTTTCAAGTGCAACACTTTTCTGTTATTTCCTCTTTTACCCCAATAATTGACATTTTTGACTTAACTGTATTGCTAAATTGTACAGCGCTGTGTAAATTTGTGGCGGTTTATAAATAAAATTATACATACATGCACATACAATGCTTACTGCTTTACAGCAGCGTAACTGAAGTGAACAACAAAAAAACTGTTTAAAAATTTCACTGTCCATTTATAAATTCAGATAATTATAAGCACAGTGGATAAAATACAAGTGTTAATTGTCAAAACCAAATATAGAGCAACAAATGCCTCCCAGCTTTCAAGTCAAATGGCAGAGCAACAAAGCTCTGCATCCCCCATCAACCATGAAAGGGGTAAAAAAAGAATGAACAGCTTTTTTTCTAACTTCTATGGTGGATAGTGAACCACCAGGGTTGTACATATCTTCTCATCCACCTCTATTTAGTATAAAATAGGATTCTACATTGGGTTTCATTATTGCTATGAAGACTGCGCTTTAAATCTCACAATAATTTCTTGAATCCTTTGAGTCTCTATAATTGTGCCTTTATATTAGCAACTTATTTAAAACTACTTCTGACATCAGAGAGTAATGTTAATAATCACCATTTTGTTAGGACTACTTCTTTATCTGTAATAGTCCACCTTATGTGCTCAGTGCTGCCTCTATCAGTTTCTAGGGCTGACCAAATGTGAGTGACGATTTCAGAGATCATAAAGCAATTTGGAATTTTTTTTATTTATTTACCAGCGAACACTTTAAAGGGATTCCAGTCTCAGCGATGCTCAACTCAAATCGCCTCGCGAGACTGGAATCCCTTTAAAGCATTCGCTGATGTCCGCACACAGCACATCAGCGAGCGCATAACAGTGTCTGCGAACAGAGACGAAGCATCGGAGGGTAAGTTCAGAGTATGCTGAATTAGCCCCCAGAGTTAATGAGTGTTTGAGTGATGGTTAATTAGTGTTTGAGTGATGCAATGGCTCCAAGCAATAACTGCTTCTAACTGACTCCTCTAATTGAAGCTGACCCCTCCTGTGGGAGAAGCCCTTGCTTCAGGGGATTTGTAGTCTGGTACTGGTAAGAGTTGACATTATACATTTACCCTGTAGGCGGTTAGGTTAAAGTCTTGTGGTGGCCTTGCTCTTGTTATATAGTTGCTGAACTCCTCTGTGACTTTTCATAACATCATAAATGACAAGTGGATAGCACATCATCAAGCATTTATTTTCAAGTAGCACTTCAGCTGAAATTGTAATCTGTTAGATGAATGGGCTCCACCGCCTGAAAGCTTGCATTGATTACCTGTTTAGCAACAGATTAAAGAAATCCCTTTATGTTAGAGGGACATTCTACCCTTTTAACCAAGACGATTACAAATCATAGTGAGATAGAGTGAAGATCCATTAGAGAAAGCAAGAGAAAAGCTTTACACACATTAATACACAATGTAAGCATTATTTACAGTAACAAACACTAACAAATGAGTGGAATTTATCAATTTAAATCCGGAGTTTGGTTATTGTGTGTTGGTACTCACTGATTGAAGATAACCTTCAACTATTGTATAAACAAAAAGTCATCCCATCAGTGTCAAAACCATTGTTTCCTACTGAGCTTTAGATAAAATATATATTATAACTTGAGTCATAACATGGACCTAGTTAAAACAAAAAGAAAAAGCAGATTTAAATGAAATTAACATATTTTCTAGAAAAATTGATCATTTTGGTATGTTTAAAATAAGTGGACGTTACAGATGTAGCAGAGCTGGTCATGTCATTAAAAACTTCATGAAAAGGATTAACTTTGCAGAATTCCAAACCCAACAGGGCATATTTACATAGAATGAAATGGCTTAAAAATGGGATGGAGGCTTCCATTCACAGAAAGGAGGTTAATAAGTGCATTTATGCAAAGTGCTGGGCCACTAGCCTATATGTCCCAGTCAGAAGCAGCAATGGCCACTTAAGCATGAAGTAAGAGAATGAAAAACAGAAAAACCAAGTGCTCCAAATGGTAGGGTATGATTTGGGTTTTGATCATTTTGAGAGAATGTTCTTGGTGGAGATGGAGTAATATAGAATTGCAAATATATAGGGCAGCAAAAAAAGAAGGGTTTGAAATGGAAAAGGGCAGTATTGGTGAGGGGTGCACAAAGATAATTGCTCTGTGATGAATGGAGTAGACAAACTAGATGAAGTGCTTTAAATGGCAACATGAGGACACGGTAACTAATGTGTTTTTTTTAAAAGGAAGCTATGGAGTAGGAAGATGTCAGGAGAAAGGAAAGGAATTCCTTCAAGCAAATATTAAAATGGAGTGAAGAAAGCTGAAAGGATGGAAGGCCAGTTAATAGAGCACTGCAATACTCCAAGCTGCATAAAAGGACATTTCTACTACTGGGCTTAAAGAAGAATAAAATAATCACCTCAAGGCAAGATACAGAATTAAGAGAGTCACATGATTACTTCTTTAGTTGGAATGGAAAAGGTACTATGGATAGATTTATGTGGAATAATGACCAGGTCCATTAGTGCAAGATTTAATTTAAGAGAGTACTGATCCAAAAGGAGATTGCCAGGAGACAGATGTGAGTCTGGATTTCAGGTATTAGTGCAGGGGTGGATAAATAAAGTTGTGTATCATCTGAATGCAGGTGATACTGAAGACCAAATGAACAAATAACATCACCCTAAGAAAGATCTTACAGTGGTAGAAGAGAGATCCAAGGAATTTGCTACTAAGAGGTGGATTCCCTTGCCAAGGAAGTGAATGGTTTCTTGCAGAGTCAGTCGAACAGTAGTAGGATGTGTAGTGATGTGACTTACAACACTCAAGTGCAGTGACATCATCCTCACAATGTCCCACTAACTGTATCTAGTGAATAATACATCCATTTCTATGTCACCTTGTTACTAGTTCTTTTTTTCCAATTTTTTTTTATTGGTTTTTGAAATTGAATAACATGTGAATAAATAACAGAGGTATAACATGAATATATTGAAATGTCACAAAGAGAAAAAAACAAAGGCCAACATTTTGATGAACAAAATTTTACAGTGACATCAGGTTTTGTTCATACACTTTTTTTTTATTAACAGTTTGTATTTATTAACTTCAACTTTTGTCACAGTTTGATTTGTTATGTTTATTCATATGCTGTTCATCTGTTTCTCTCTTTTCCCCCAATAAACCTACAATATTTTACAGCAGTCATGTCTGTTTCTTGATTTTTGTTTGCTTTCCCTTTGAGTGCTTTCCTGAATGTATATTGGGTGAGGGGTTGAGTTGTATTGGGTACACTAGAGTGTAGGGGTAAGGGGTGTCTCTTCTCCTTCTTGTTGGTTTATGTGTTATTGTTTATTCTTCCTTTGTTATGTGTTTGTATTTTTCTGTGTCTGTAAACATATGCCAACTCAGCCATGTAATGTCGTGTTTCATTCGTTGCCTATGATCTTGTGCTGAGAGGTTTTCAAATTTTTCTATTTCTTTAAGTTTTTCTAACCATTCTTTCGTAGTCGTTGTTGTTGTGATTTTCCAGTATCTTTCTATCATCATTTTTGCTGTGTGTTTATTAATTGTTTTTCTAGAGGGCTCACATATCTATCTTGTGTTTGTATGTATATTAGTATGTAGGCTGGTTCATTCGGTATCCCTTCTCCTAGGACCTCGTTGCAGATCTCTAGTACTTCTTTCCAGTACGTTTGGATTTTTTTACAGGACCAAAATATGTGTATTAGATCTCCCAATTCTGTTCCGCATCTCCAACATCTATCATTAACTTGTGAGTATATTTTATGTAGCTTATATGGGGTTTGGTACCATCTTGTTAGTATTTTATAGTTTGATTCTGTGATGCGTGTGCATCTGGAGCTGTATAGTGTTGTAATTATGCTTGTTTTGGCTTCTTTGTCTGTTATAGTTGTGTTTAAGTCTTTGCCCCATGCCTTATTGTATTTTAGATGTGTTTCTTTCGTTTCTGTTTGTAATATTTTGTATAGTAGGGATATGGTGTGTGTTGGTCCAGTAGATTTGGTACATTCTTTTTCGAAGGGTGTTAGTTGTCTCCCTAGTTTGTTATCCCCTCCTAATGTGTGATAATAGTGTGTTATCTGCGTGTATCTGAGATAATCTAATTGTGTGAGTGATGTATTTTCTGCAATTTTCCTGATTGGTATTAGTTTGCCTCTTTCTAATAGATGGAGGAATTGTGAGCTTCTTTTGATGCCCCATCGTTCCATTGTTTAGCTCTGAATTCCTGGTTTGAAATCTTGGTTATTAATCAGGGGCGTGAGTGGGGATGGTATCTCTGAGATATGTTGTTTGTCTATTAGGTGATCCCACACCTTAAGGGTATTCACCATTAGTGGGTGATTGGTATGTATGAGTCGTCTGTGACTTTTAGGTATCCAGGGTATGTGTCCAATACTCTATTTAGTATTAATGCATGATAATATTGCCAAATGTTTGGGAACCCTAGCCCTCCTTTTTTTTTTTTGGGGTAATACTATAATGTTTTTGTTGAGTCTTGGGTGCTTTTTCTTCCATATGAAATGGGTTATTGTTGACTGGAGCGCATCTATTAGGGCTTTAGGGATGGTCGTGGGAAGCATTTAGAATTAATATTCTAGGTAGTATATACTATCTAGTATATAGTATACACTAGTATATACTATCCATGAGATTGGTTTATCCTTCCAATTGTTTATGTCTGTTTTTATTTGAGTCAGGAGATGATTATAGTTGATGCTAGTCCATTCTTCATAGTTTTTTTGTTATTTTTACCTTGTTCCTAGTTCTTGTAGTCACTTGTTTGAAGTGTTTATTGTCACTTTGAATGTACAATCTTCCCTCTACTTTGCTACTTTTATTTAGCAAAGTCAGACCAGTAAATATGATACAATACGCCTTGTCAAATTTGCTACTTTGACAATTCAGACACTTAATGACTGGTTCAGTTACATGTGCATATGCATATAAACTGGTGTGAAGAGCCCATAGATACACAACCATTGTAAGTATCTGAACTGGATGTGAATTCACCACATCATAGAGTTTGCTGAATACCCAATGTTCCATTGGATCAGCAGCATGATCTGAGAATTGTCTTTCAGCTATAGTATCCCATTAAACTTCCTAAACTACAAGTTAAATCAGCATGCATATTATTTTATTAAAATCTACAAATTTGTTTAAACTTGACTGAAACGCTGTTCTAGGTAAAGGTTTCTCCAAGAAAGAGGTTAAAGTTAGCCAATGGCTGGGGATAAATTTTTGGGGATAAATACCTAACTAATTAAATGTTGCCTTTACCATATGCCCTTGTCTTTCTGTACAGTAAACAAAGAAGTTGATGCAGTAATATATTAAAGGATTTCCTGTTAAATAAATACTTTTTGCAGTATATATTATTTTCTTATTTCTAGCCATTTTCACATTATTGACACTTTCCTACCAAAGTTGCCTCTCTCCCTCGTGTACTTCCTCAGCAGTTCAGTTTGGAATATTAACTCAGGTTGAATTATTCCGAAAAAAACTAATCAAAAACATATGGCTGTGCAGGACAGAAAGCTTTTTTCTGTTTTTGTCAGCTTCGTCAAGCCTGTTGGCCAAAATCACTGACTTGAAATTATAAATTAATAAACTGAAGAGGAAGTGGGTGAGAATGGAGGGACTTCTATTGGAAAATGACTATAAAACCACTGAAAATAAGCAAATAATATTTGTTGCAAAAATCTTTCATTTAACAGTGACACCAATGGACAAATAACTGTTGAAGAATGAACTTTTCCCTCAATGTGTAGTCGTATTAGTACTGACATTTAGGTTTAATGCTGTAACTACTCTCTATCTTACGTATTTTTAAGCATTTACATGTGTCCTTAAAATGAATAAATGAAAAAAACATGTCATAGACACACTATCTATATCTTATTTACAGTGGATACACAGTCCACATTGGAGAAGAAATACATTATTTAGTGGAAATGCTTATGATAACTTTTGTGGCTAATGTTACTAGAGATATAACTACGCTGGAACAATGCGTATCAAAACAACTGCAGTAAAAAAAAAAATAAATTTTGTGTTGTAAACACACAATGGTAAAAAAATGAATATAAAAAGGGTAGAATTTAAGGAGACGGAAATATCCTGCAAATATGCAAAGGAATAACAAGGACAAAACATCTTGAAAAATGTTTCATTCACGGATAAGCATGTCCTTATGTCTAATGAACATGCTAGTGATTGCGCCATCCAAAAATGATTTAAAATTCAGCAGTAGATACAATGTGAAAATAAAAGAGCAAAGTCTGCATTCTACAATCCACCCATGTCTCCAGTCCCTCAGCCTGAGGTGTGAAGGTCAGATAGAGTAAGGCTAATAAGTAAACTGTGCAGATGGCTTAATCTTTTTATTTCTAATGAATCAACCTTTGCTCAGTCGACACTGAATGGTGGTGGGGGGGATGGTCACTTGGGAACTTTCTCTGCATATATTATGTCTATTTACTTACTGGACCACTGGGGTAAAAAGCAATTGTTTTAACATTACTTATGTGTGCACCGGCTTTATCATTGACATGAAGTACAACCTAGAGATACAGCCTCTGTAGTGGGGTTACCTAGGGAAAATACACTTGCAGCTGGGGGTCTTTGTAGAATGGTTTATTTAAATAATGCCATATGGCAGCTCATATTGTTAGGAATAGTACTCACCTGCTCACTTCTGGCACGATCCGGCATCAGCATCTGTTGCGGTCACCATCTTGTGCTCCTACTAGCTGCGGGCATTGTCTTCCTGTCTCTCTTTTACCCTTAAGCCAATGTGGTGATGTACGCGGTCACGATTGCGCTTGCGGAATTGTGTTGCAGACACGCTCCCACCAGAGCACCTATTTAAGACTGCCAGACGCTCACTCTTGTGCCCGATTATAGGTCTCTTTTGAGGTTCCTGGGTGCATATATATTTATATATATATATATTCCCGATTTTCCGTGTATGACCTCTGCCTGCCCAAGACCTTGTATACCGTCTCCTTGACTCTCCTGCCTGTTACCAGTATTGACCTTTGCCTGAATCTTGACCACGCTCTTAGCTATCCGTTTCCTGTCCCATCTGAGGACAGCAAACTCAGAGGCCGTGACCTGGGCATAGCACCGCTGCAAAATCCTAACCTCCTTGCGGGGGCTCTGGGTGAAGACCGAGTGTGCCTTAGACTCCATGCTCTGTGTTTGCTAGCACCAAGTTCTCTGTGGGCACGAGTCGGTATTGTCACCTCCTACTCCTCTCATTTCTGAAGTTACCAGCCCTGACACATATGAACAAAGATAATAATACATCTAGGAAATTCAAGAATTGCATCTCGTAATAACTTGAGCCAGATATGCAGAGCAATGCTAAGGAGCAACCTGTGGCTGTTTCATGGAAAATCATCATGGGCAATGAAACTTAAGTTCCAGGTTTTAGAGAGGGTTCTTCCTTTAAGATGATGAGGTAATGCAGACAGGATATGTTCACTGTGAGAAGCATTTTGGATTTAAAATTTTGTTTGGGACTCAACCCTTGTACCTTGAATCATAATTATTACCTGAATGATATAATAAGTTTAAATTTTTTTTTGCGGTGGGTGTGATTACAATGATATCACTGTAGGGGCAGTAGACTGGATTTTATAAATGGGTGACCAGCTGTTAATCTGTAAACTTGATAAAGGGCACAGCATGACCTGAAACATGGCAGTATATTCTTACAGGCTATTTTAAAGAATGTTGTATGTTTGAATCTTTTAGTTACTGAGCAGCTCTGGAGGGCATTTGGGAATATTATCGAGACTTGGCTTTGGGTGTGCTATTGTAACAAGACTGTTGATGGGTTGTTTTTAGTCTAGCAAGTTCTAACTCTGGCCAGTTTACAGGGGGATTTTAAGGGGGGCTATTAGAGCAGATCCAGTTTTGTATTGAGCTATTTTTAGAAAGGCAATGTAACTGGAAATCTTGCATAATAACTATTGGATATTCCAGCAGGGAACTGTCTCTACAGTGTAACTGGGAAAATAAACAATTGTATAAATGGGAAATCCAGCTGGGCACTTTGGATTTTTACTTGGTTATGGAGCAATGATACTAAAGTTATATACATGATTATACTACATCTTCAGTTGTATAGAATAGTTTCCTCCTTATACATTTATGCTTTCCATGGCATACATAAAGGTATGATACATTTTAAGATATTTTAAATATTTGTATATTTTTAACTGGACTGGACCTTCTTTTAGTTCAGGATAACAGGCATTCTAAATACATATAACCAAAAGGGTGTTAGATTCAGAATTATGAAACTTACAAAGCGTTTTTTTATGGCCATTGTTCAATTTGTGTCCCATGATCTTCTTTATTACCTCCCAAAGCCGTCAGTGTAAGTGGTGGAGTGAACTAGCAAGGGACAGATACTATCCTGCAGTAAAAAGAGAAAGAAATATATTTTGACCTTTAAATGTCCCATGAGGAAATCAGTGGTATAGCAGATATAAGTAGTTATCAGGAAACGTTTACTTTATAGAAATGTACATCTCTAATGACTGATTAAAATGAATTGATACCACTTTATATAATAAATCATAGTGAATTACTGAATATAAAAATTATTAATACAAAATATTTTCAGTTGTTGCAATTCAGATGCTCTTAGATGTTGATTCTCTTATCATAATGCGATTGTGCTCCTAGTTCAAAGGTAAACACACCTGTGTCAGATGGGCTGACACACAGACACTCTGGAGAGTAGGAACAACATAACTGCAACACATTGAAACTCTGAAGAGTAGAATTAGAAGAACTGTAACAAACAGGACAAGGGGGCCAAGCATGGAAGAGCAAAACAACACAGGAGGCAAGAACAGGTGGTAGACACCATTGCTGCCCACAATTTAAATCTCCTGCCACTGCATCATAGGAGGCATGCAGAGCTGGTCACAATCATACATGACTGTCTGTAGAATGAGAAACTATCTTCCTGCATTCTGCTGCTATCTCTTGTTATACTGTATTGGTTCAGCTTTCAGCACTGCTTTATTACATTGCTTGTAAGGGAGTGCATAAGAGGAGGCAGCTTCAATTAGGCCTCTAGCAGGAGAGTTTAGTGAAGAGATGACCCAACTAACTGCCCCCCTATTTATTGGTCCAGGCCACTGTAGGCCCTCTGGTTGCATATACTGGTAAGAGGTCCCACCACAGCCACTGTTTCATGTTGCAGATTGCAGCCTGACCCCTTACCAGCATGCAGTTACCATATGCACACACACTGGGAAAGGGCACATTTTGCTCCAGAGCCCATAATGGCTGTTGTATTACAATTACTGTAGTAAGCCAAAACAAATACTAGATAACATTCATACATGGTTGTTGACAATAAAACACTATTCAGACTGTGTTTTGATTTCTTGGTCCCATATATGTATTATTTTACATTTAGATATAAAAGTCCTCCAACACCAATCTGCAACTCACAGCAACTTAGTACAGCTGGAGACTTATATAGATATCCTGTTAAAGATTGATGAAGAAAGAGGAAGGTTTTAATAATGTGAGCTAGTACCTTCATCCATCTCTTTAGTCCGTGGATCATATTGCTAACGTTGTCTAATATGCCTTTATAGGTTTTCCTTGAGTACTTCATCAACTTCACCTCAGTCCTTGATCAGATGGAAATAGAAGTATACAAGTCAAAAAACTTTATTGAATCTCGTTGTGACTTCTGCCAGTAAATAACCATACAACAATGTAACATTTTAAGAATTAAAGATTTGTTTAAACAATAAAAAGAAAGAAAAACATCTCTCAGAAGTAAGATGGAAGGGTATCCTAAACCAATTTCCAGTAAAGGTATACAATGGAAATATTTAACCACAGAGTCATTTGCCTTGTTGTCACTATTAAGTACATGATTTGTGGCTCCAGTTGTATAGTAACGACCTTACAGAAGCAACTCTTTACTTGCTTCTTCAACTGACCAGTTTGAAGTAAAAAGTAAAGACTGGTAGAAAGGACTTGAGAATTCTAAACAGAATCAGAAAGAAGCAAGAGCATGACTGTACACCTCTTAGCTTCTGCACATGTGCAAAATTCTTTTTTTTCTGAAATTTTTGTTAATTCTATTGAGTCTCTGTTGAGATTCCAAAATAATCCGAAGTGAAAATAATTCTAAATAACTAAATAAACTGTATTGCAAAACTAATTTAGCAAATATCTGTATCTGACTAAACTCTTTCTTTAAAATAAATGCTTTTAACACAATTCCATATGGCCCTAGATGTGAGCTTTCTAATTGACATATTAATGGGCAGTGCAGTGGCTCAGTGTTTATCACTGCTGCTTTGGTGTGCTGAGGTCCTAGGTTCAATTCCACCCTGGACTTCATCTGCATGGAGTTTGTATGTTCTCCCCACAGTCCTATGGGCACTCCAGTTTCTTCCCACAATCCAAAAACTTACATCTTTGTGTAACCAAATAGGGAGACTCCATGGGGCAGGGACTGAAGTGAATGATGAATCTCAGTAAAGCACTGCATAAATTAGTAGCACTATATATGAATAAATAATAATATCAATGCAGGCTCTAAATGCGTTGAAGGTGATTAAGCTTTTTTTTTATTTCACTAAATAAAGAAGTGCTAACTTCTGTAATATGTACACTTACCCAGAATATTGTTGCTGTATCTAAAGTATGGTTTAAGGAATCAAATAACAAGGATTAAATGGAAGGTGGAGTTCCCTTTTATATACTGGAAGTGACATATCAACGATGGCAAAATAAGGATGTTAATAGGTCAGTCACATATGAAATTAGTAATGTGCCTATAAAAGACATCAATGCTAGAAGGTTGTACATTACAAGGAACATCCCATAGACAATTAACAAATAATTAACCAGTACTGTTGAAAGAATGTTTTATCTATTATTTACAAATAAAAATTATGGGTATTATGTTATGGCTGAAGAACAATTTGATTCTAGTGATTACCGCTCTGCAACAAAAAGAATAACTGAGAATTCACAAAATGAAAATAATGGTATTTAATGTTAAAAAGCCAGATTTTAATAATGTGGGTAAATACAAAAGATTTAAATTCATTAGGTTGGAGGCAACATCAGGTGAGAATGCTCGATACCAACTTTTAAAGAAAACCCATCAAAAAGGCAAGACTAAATTACATGTCATAGCAATTACCCAGTACAAATTGATGAACATCCACTAGAGTTCAGAGGAGACTAAAACAATATTGTAAAGTAGATAAAACAAGTGCATATGGAGGATATAATAAGAAAAATATTGCAGATCAGAAGGCTTACAAAATAAGCAAAAGAAGGCAAAACACATTATAGATACCGCTAAAGCACAAAATGAGTTTTCGAAATCTGTTTCAGTAGACGATAAAACTGTTTCAGGTACATAAGTAAAATGAAAACACAGTGTGAGATTAACAAAATGAATACTATATACAGAAATAAATCTGTAGATATAGACCAGGCTGTGGTGAAACATTTGAATAATGACTTTTTCCTGTATTTTATGATGTATAAAATATTAATGAGAGTTATGCCTAACAAGGAGTATTGTCTGAATAAATGAAGATTAGTGATGGGTGATGGATGATACTGACGTTTGGACAACAGATTAGACAAGGGGTAGGCAAACCACGGCTCAGGAGCCACATGTGGCTCTTCAGCCTCCTTGTTGAGGCTCCCTTTTGCCTTGATTGACAAATGAAGAAAAAAAAAGAATAAAGGTTATTTATCAATGTAACTTTGATTTATATATTATTTTATTTTTGTCATTATTTTCTTCTGTTTGTTGTATTCTGGTGTTGTAACAGGTAAAACTAAAAAAAAAAAAAAAAAAAATTAAAACTTTTAAAATTTTCTAAGCTGTTATGTTTTGCGGCCCCAGACTACTTTTCTTTGATGGATAGGGGGAAAATGGCTCTTTTGATAGTAAAGTTTGGCCACCCCTGTATTAGACAAAGTACAGTGCCATCTTAGAAAGATTAAAATAGATAAATCACCGGGCCCAGATAGTATGCACCTCAGGGTCCTAAGGGAATGAAGTAACATCATAGTCAGACCTTTGTTTTTAATATTTAATGGCTCTGTAATGACAGGGACTGTTCAATGGGAAATGTGACACATGTGGTACCAATATTCAATAAGGGGTTCAAGCAAATCTGAAAAGTATCGACCTGTTTAACTTCTATTGTGAGTAAAATTTATGTAGAGATGCTATCCATGACTATCTCAGTGTAAACAAATATATATCTCCATATCAGAATTGGTTTATGAGGAATTTATGAATTGGTTTCTGTCAAACTAATTTAATTACCATCTATGAGGAGGCCAGTTTAAGACATAACAGGGATGAGTCACTGGTTTTCTTATACCTTGATTTTTTAAAAGATACCGTGCCACATTAACCCTTTAACTACCAGCCGATTTTTTTTTTTTTTGTTCACCACTTATTCTCAAGCTGTTTTTAAGCATTTTG
>WMED01015214.1:0-13730 GCA_019650415.1 Pipa parva | reverse complement strand
TATTAGAGAACATACAGACAGGGTATATTAATAACCCTTTCATTGCTCAACCACCACTGCAGCCTTCTGTTCCCTAGAAAATATTTATCTGCTACAGCTGTATGAAGTTCAGCACTGACAACGAGGCGTTACACTTACAGGGACAGAATGATGTCATTCTGTCCCTGTAAGTGTAACGCCTCGCTGTGCATGATGGGAATATACAGCCACAGATGTTACCTCGCTGTGAATGCCGGGTACTGTGTCACTCACCCCCCAGCCTGGGTTTCCAGTTTGCTACTGTGTCTGCAGTGCCAGGCTCGGTTCGGTTTCAGCACAGGCTTCCCATTCCGGCGAGTCATCATGTAGGTCTCCGGCCGCATGCTATACAACCTTAGGGCGGCTGGTGATGACGTCTAATTGCTGAGCAAACTGGGAGCTGTAGTCTTCAAGCCGCATGACGTGCATTTACAACGCGGCCAAAGGAAAGACAAGCTGGAGGTAAGGAACACGGGCTATTTACCGTATATATGCGTGTATAAGTCGAGTACACGATTTTAAATGCTTTTTTTTTACCTAAATTTCTCGACTTATACACGAGTATATACGGTAGGATTTCCAGTTGTTCGGAGGCATTAGTAATATTTTGGTTATATAGGGCACGGAGGGATAATATTGGATCCAGGTAGGTTTAGGAGCAATTCTTTAGGAGAAAGGTTATCTGTAAGTGAGTCTTTTCTTGAATAACAGTGTCTATTGTCTTTATTTATTCTAGAGGCTTTTGCTTGAATTGTTAAGCGATGCCAGGTGTGGACAATAACAGTATACTAAGAGTCATTCTTCTGACTTTTAATATATTTATTAGTGATAGATATGTTCTTTTTATACAACTATGCATAGTACTCTTGTACTTAGTACTCATTTTTGTATCACTCTAATAATCGTTCACTAAGAAATGTACACGGATGTCTTGAGAATTCTTTTTTTCCTTATAATTAAATGAAAAAAATATTTGATGCATTAAAGAGTTAACAGGCATTGGAAAAAAATCAATTTCTGAACTAAGCAGCCTGGTTTCGACGAGACAAGCGAAGCTGAGGGGTCATAATACAATCAGAATGCAGTTTGCTCTGGCTTTGTCTAATACGGATTCATGAATATTTGATCTTTATATTCGCTGCTAGGAAGTATATCTATTACAGTGATTAATGCTTTAATACTATACTGCTGTTATATTTATTAGTCCTGTCTATCCATAGGAAACTCTATAAGGCATGAGCTAATTACTGAATTAATTCTGAATCAGAGATGGAAAACTTGTAGCCATTCTACTGTTATTTAACTACAAGTCCCAGCATCCTCACCTAAAGCATTTATCTGCTTTATTAGGTCATAACTTTTGTTCTTTTATATGCTCTGCCAAATAGGTAACTATTTGGGTGTGTGGGGGAGGTGACAAAAAGTGAAGTCTCTCCTGTAGTGCATGACTTATTGAAACACCAGCTACAAGGAGAATATTATTGTGGCCAGTTTAGGAAAGTTGCCTGTTTTGAAGTAAAGTTAAAGTAAAGGCTTGTCTGGTCAAAGGGTGATTTGTAAGTGCCTGTTGTCACTATCAAGCTGATCTCTTCTGCTTTATGAAGCTCTGCTCTCCTCTTTACTTCCTGCTAAAACTCACTGAGGTGAGGCCATATTCAGAAGCAGCATTTTGATGTAAAACTGCTTCTGAGCATGCTCATTTCGGTGACTATGACAAGGAAATGAAGAGGATTGCAGGGTAGAAGAGATCAGCTTGATAGCATCAGCAGGTGTCACCACTGGATCTTAAGTCACCCATCGATAAATACCTCTTTTTTAAAGGAAAACTAAAGGAAACAAACAAAAAAGACTTATTAAAAAACTTATCAGATATAGAGGTGAATTGCTACAGCCACAGTAGGAACTGTGCTGTATTTACCCGGCACCCGATGCTTCTTCACAGCGCCGGTTGACAGAGAAGCCAGCACGAAGACCCCACTTTTTTAAATAAAATGACGTGCACCATACGCAAGTGTGACCCTGGCTTAAAGAGTCAAGTATCGCAAAAAAAGGGAGAGAGATAAGAAATTGAAAAACTAAATCAGTGGGTCCTGGAAGCTACCGGCTGTTTTAAACTGGAACAGATGCCTGCGTCTCTAAATAATTATAAGCAATGTAAAAAAACCTTTAACAATAAATTGGGGCAGCTAAGAGAGAAACAGAGAAACCACAGCCAGGGAAATCAAGTAAATTATATTATAAAAGTAAGGAGGACATAATTAATGGAGTAAGAAAAAGCAGTCACATTAAATTTATTTCATAGTAGAGTTATGTCTGTGCTGCTACCAACTGACATTGTTTGCTACAATACTGATGGCATAGGTGGGAGCATTCCATTTCATTAGGGTATGCCCCTAAAGAAAAAAACTCTTAAGGCTAGGTTTACACTGCCATTTTTATATGCGGTGTATCATCCTGCGTGCTGCCATTAGGGTGTGCCGAGGCACACCCTGTGGGCACGCCTATGACTGATGGTTATCTACAAACACTACAATATACCCCTATATCAATGACTGTATGAAATTCTTTCTTTTAATGGCTAAAGTTGCGAGTAGAACTTGGACCCAAGTGTATAATCATCCATTTATTAACACAAAATATTTTCTGCTACTTACATATGCAAGCTGTGAATTTGTCCTGGTCTCCTGCAAGTACGATACATACTGTGTAGCTTTTATTGCTATAATTATCAAACACAGACACAGGGATTATAATGCTTTTGTCTATGTCTAAGAGGTACTATACTCTTTACTATAGCCAAACCACTGATAACTTTCTGCCTGTAATCCTGTAACCAGTGCTTGCTATATCTGTATCTATCTGTATCCATTTATCTGTATCTATCTATCTATATATATATACAGTATATATATATATATATATATATATATCTGTTCATCTGTATCCATTGATCTGTCTATGCCTGTCTATCTATCCATCCCATCCATATTTATCTATCTATCTAATCTACACCAAAATACCTTAGTATAAAGAGGCACTTAATCAAAAGCCTTGACAAAATCCACTTCCTTTCTCATAAAATGCAGTTTCCTCTAGTCAAATTGCACATTACCAAACAGGAGAGAAAAGAAGAATCTTGATAAAATTGTACTAAGGACTCCTGGGTGTATCATTTCAGGTCTCATTAGACTTTCTATAGGGACAATTTAAGTAGCTAGTAACAGGTTAGAATCTGATTATGAAGACTTTACTAAGTCAGCCAGTTCATGATTAGTGTGGCATCCCAGTGACTCATGGTGGAGATTACCCAGGCCCAGGTACACAACCTATTCTATGAAGTCAGTGACCTCAGCAACCAGACTTGACACAGCAGGAAAAAGATTGTGATTTTTCACTGTGTACTAGAAAAAATATTTTTATATAAAAGTTAAATGGGGGATGCAAACCTTAGTCTATAACAACTATAACAGCAGGTTTCTAGTGATTTTCTTCACACCACTGAACAAAATACACAGCCCTGCTTGACTTAAGAGTTCAGGCTTGTTATACTATGGGGTGATTCTGAATTGGAGGAGATGCTGACATACTTACCTTTCTGTTCCTTTGCTCCAGTGCTTCCTTCCGCAGGTTGTGATCCTCTTCACTTTTTGTTGAATTTCAGTGAGCTAAGTAAAAGCAGAATTCTAAGCAGTGAGTAAGTATATCAGCATCCCCCCCCCTCAGATTCACCCCCAGTATAACAAGCCTGAACTTCTTTAAGACAACTTAAGCTCAGTTCATAGAACCAAAGATCTTCCACCCTAGCTCTGTCTCATCAATATAATGAAACATTATCCCACTGTTCATTTTCAGTTCACAAAATTTCACAGTTCCAACTGGTTAGCCCCTAGGGAAGATTTCCTCATGCGTTGGGCTACCTCTTAGCAAAGCAATTTCTTAGCGGCAGAAAACTTATCCCAGAAAATCATTGCTTGTTTCCGATTGTTCCCACAGACTTTGCCAACTTTGTTCGCTCAAATTACTCAGCTTGGTTTATTACACTGGGCCAACCACTCAAGCACCTATACTGGGAACTTATTTAGAAGACCTGCTTTCCATTATGGAAGTAGGTGGCACATGATCAGGGAGTGCTGTACAGCAATGTCCCTAGCGGAGAATGTATAGTACTGCTACATACCCAATATAGTTTTCCCCTGTGTACAAGTGCCACATGACTAAGCAATGAGGTGTCATTGTATTGTTTAGAACATTTTCCCTCCCAAATTTAGTGTGCAGTTCAGAACACACATACCACATACGTAGCTTGGTTATAGCTGAAACAGGAGGTTTTTACTTTCCTATGGATCATCCATGGGTGGACTTGATGGACATGTGTCGTTTTCTAACCCATATTATTATGTTACTATGTATATGTATTTTTAAAGCAATGTTAGGTTACGCAACACATAACATTTTAAATTGCACATTTGTAATTGTAATACAGACATGGTAGAGGTTCTCAGCATAGTAGAAGTAAACTAAATTGGACACATAGAATTCATATATCACTGTAAGAGCCAGGTACTGAGGAAACAAGAGGATGGAGGTCCCTGACCTATTAAACTTACAATCTAAATACGATGAATATAAGCATTGTCTCATCGTAAACTCTTAATAACATGTGATTACAAAATAAATATATTTTGTTTACGTATCATTCTCAGACATAAGTGAGTAGGGTTGCCACCTCATCCCTTTAAAACCAAACACATATAAAATACACATGCTGCAGTGCTGATTTAAAATTTGTACTTAAAATGTGCTGCATGACTGCTTAAATCAGTGGCACATTTAGCATGCACCTCAACTTATTTTAATTCAGCACTGCAGCATGTGCATTTTATATGTGTTCCGTTTTTAATAGGATGAGTTGGTAACCCTATAAGTGAGGATAACTTGTGTCTTAAAGCAAATGCATTGGGGGGCCCAACCACTCCACTTACTTAGTTTGAGGTCATGTTTTTGTATCCACAGGGTTGAGACCCTTTGTATTTTAGAGGACTTCACGATTGAAGAGAAGAAATTGATTATACTTCTAATACATTGTAGCAGTTAAATGAAGGTCAAAGATTATTTTCCAAGACCTCTGACATAAGACATTTGATACAGAGGGAAGTATGATGAAAGTATTTCTTTTGCTTAGAAAGTCATGATCACTTTTATGATGTCATTATTAACTTTGCCTTCCATGCTTGTTGCTACAAAACAAATTCATTGATGCTTCATAACTTGAAATTTTGTGTATATTTTTAATAAACAATACGGGGTTGAGGCAGTCCTTGCATTTGCATAACTCTTTATAATCTCGGGGACCAGTTTTTACTATCTGAAAAACACTGAGGGTCATTAAAGACATAGGGAAGTAAATAGTGCTGTCTGAAATGCCAGTTCACGATTTATCAGAATGAAATAAAAGAGCAAAGAAACTGACTATAACAAAAGCAGAGGAAAAATAGAACAACATATAAGATGATGTGAAATTGCCTATGAGCCTTTGAGACACTGCTGCAGGTTACAGTGCCTTGGTGAATTGATTCACAGTGATAAACCACTAGACATTATGGGATGTCTTGAACGTAAGATACAGTCAAAAGAGCAGTTGTTTGCAGTACCCTCAACAGCCATCTTAATACTGACCCATATAACCCAAAAAAATAAGAATCAGGATAGAAAGGCAAAGCTAAAGTAAATTAAAATGAGTGGACACACTCTTTGGTATTCTGTACTCCGCATGCAACAACTATTGGGCTTTTAGAAATATCATAATCAAGAGAATGTGTGATGATATGAACTTCTTTGGTGCAAATAATGACATTGTTACTGCATGTTACACACTAAAATGACCACAACTGGAAGATGAATAGTGGGGGGTAGATGGAAATATTTTGAGGCAGAGAGGAAAATTTAGCATGTAAGGAATGCATGTAGGCCAACAGTGATGATCACTTCTAGCCCCTAATACAAAATGGTTGTAATTTATGCTATGCAGCACATCAAAAGCAGACAATACTCAAGTGGCTTTATGGCAAATGTAATACACTCTTTGGGTTTGGGTTATATTGGATGTGTTGCTGTTATGTGTATGTGATAACAGAGCTGATGTCTGGTTTTATTGCAAACAATAGCAGAAGACAAGGACAATCACTAAAAGTAAGTTAATATTGAAAGACAAAAGGAGAAGTCCAGCGACAAGAGGTGAATGGGTGTGACACAGAGAGATGCTTAATGTACCGGGAGTTTGTGCGGATGTCTCGGAAATGAGAAGCTTGGACTCATTCCTGGCATATTGATCCAACGACAGTTTATGCATCCTGACATTCATAATCGCAGCAGTCTGGTGATGCCTCAGATTAATGGGCCCAGAGGCCATTCATCTGTCTCTCCACATTAATTACTGAAGAGGTGTTTTTTCAATGATTTACCTGACATAAACCAATGATGAATTCTACTGTGCCTGCTATCTCCCACTCCCTGCTCTTAGCAGAGAGGCCATGATAAATAAGAAACTCACAGCCCTCTACAGATGCTTGGCATGATGTTGCACAGACATGTAAAATCACCCAAAAACCTGTATTCTTTTAACAATAAAAAGTGCTGTTTATCTGTGTTTAGTAGACCGGCCAAACATTGCCTTTTCTGCCCACCAAACCCACTAAATCTGTCTCTTGCAGGGTGTAAAAACAGATAACACAAACTAGTTACTGAATATATAATCTCTGAATGTTACTTATCAACAAAATCTATGTTGAGAAAATTCAGATGCATTGCCTTGTTTATTAACAGAAATAAAAAAAAACCAGAACATAGATTTCTACTGTTTCTTTACACCAGCTTATCACAATCTATTTTCTATCTCATTTTGGAGATGGAAGCAACAGTGTTGATTTTTACAAGCTGCTCTATAAATACCCATCTTTCATATCATTCATTGAGTTAAAAGGTCAGATCCACAGATCAGGAAGTGTGCGCTTTACCTCCTTTTTCTTTTCACTTCTGCTTATGAAACAATTCGCTTTGGAGAACACGGGCTTGCGGTGCATTATTTTACCAAATGCTTTGTTTTTTAGTTGTGGAGAAAGTTTATTAAAAAAAAATGACATTTGCTTGACAATGTTTACAATGATAAACTATCCCCAATGGGGTCTGTGTATCAGGCAACAGAGGAAGACATTTACAGTACTTTACCCATGAAATCTAATAGTAATCCATCAAGACGCTCCATTCCACTGTTGAATTTACTTGTTTTAATGCATTTAAACAGTCACTTAGTTCTGAACACATGTGCACCTATTGACTTGGAAAGGTGAAAATTGCCTGAGTCAAATATGACAAATAGAGAAATAAGACCACGCACCTATTTATTTAGAGGCTGTGTCCCCCCAAAACATTTTCGTTCACTGCTACCAAATAAACAATAAAAGTGTAACTTACCCCAGAAGTCTGTTGGTGTGTGTGGCCTTATTTTCTTCTTGTTTGGAAATTGACCAAGAACATTCTTTGGGAAAAAATGAGTGCACAATATACAGAGAATGTCGCACAATACACAGTAAAGTTACCATTTCCATTACCAAGTTCACATATTCTATATTAAGGGAACAATTAAGTCAAAGAGGCCTCTTTATCAAATGAAATAAGATGTCCGTTTTCCACTTTTTAAATTGTTTTCAGCCTAAGGGGTTTAAAAAGTTGCAGAGCTTCCATTTGATACAAAATGTGCAGTGTTGCTTTTAGAGTGCAAATCATCAATATCATTTCACTTGGAAATAAAGGACCTGGTGGACACCAGTTCTCTAGTTTAGGACTTTCCCCACCTCTTAGCTCCAGCACAGCTCACTGGGTTAGCCACACTGATCAGTCAAAAAGTGTCTCATAGCTGTACCTTAAAGGGGAACTATAGTGTAAATTTATACTTACCTGATTAATCTAGCAGCAGTACAAGAAGTGCTAGATCAGTATTTATCTGACGATCCACAGCCCGGGATCATCAGATGAATATATAGCCACTCTGCTATCTTCCAGGTCTATGTAAGTGACATCAGTGAGCACTGATCTATTCAATTGAAGATTCTAGGCTGTGAATCATCAGATGAATACTGATCTAGCAGTAGTACACGATGAAATATACTAATATCAAAAAGTAACCACAACAATGACAATGGATGTCAAAACCAGTATAGCGCCCCTAAAAACAGTGAAATATACTGCAATATGAATAAAGTCCAGGAAGTATATACAGTTCATAAAACAACCAGTCCAAAAACCTATGTGTAAGTCCTGCATGCAATCCACAGGGATATTCCGCCCTCTTATCCCTTAATCGAAGAACAATTTATGGAGTATTCTACTTCAAGAGCAGGTGTGTGGATGCGCTGGTAAAAGATAAAAATGAAAAACACAGGGATGCCCCCTAGTGTGATACCATTTATGGATAACACTGTACAATAACAAATACGTGTTCAAAGCTCAGGTGTTTATATATTCTATTGGTAACCAGTGCTTTGTGAAACAGTTTAATTCAAGTGCCTATGACTCAACACTTATAGCCTCTATATGTGGAGACAAAAAAGTGTATGACACTGTGTCAGATTATTGTTATTTTCAAACGTGCCGGGTGTATATGTAAACCCCCTGGTGGGTATGCACTCACCAGATGCTTTGAAACTTAGCGCTCTTATGTTGTTGCTGAACAGCACGCCATGAGAACAACACACATTCTCTCCTGAAGAAGCCGATTCCTGTATTGGCGAAACGCATTGAGAAAGAGACAGATTGATATCTAGAATTCTATTGGGACTACTTGACAGAACGCTGCACTGTATACTTAAGTGTAAGTTACTATTTTACATTAAATATTGTCACCTTACGATCTTACATATATGGTCATTGTTTTTCCTCCCATACATTGGAGTGGTGGATCCATATCAAGCTGTGAAGAGGGACACACTCTTAAAAACATAAGAGCGCTAAGTTTCAAAGCATCTGGTGAGTGCATACCCACCAGGGGGTTTACGTATACACCCCAGCACGTTTGAAAATAACAATAATCTGACACAGTGTCATACACTTTTTTGTCTCCACATATAGAGGCTATAAGTGTTGAGTCATAGGCACTTGAATTAAACTGTTTCACAAAGCACTGGTTACCAATAGAATATATAAACACCTGAGCTTTGAACACGTATTTGTTATTGTACAGTGTTATCCATAAATGGTATCACACTAGGGGGCATCCCTGAGTTTTTCATTTTTATCTTTTACCAGCGCATCCACACACCTGCTCTTGAAGCAGAATACTCCTCAAATAATATCAAAAAGTATTTTTTCACCCAAAAGTTGGACTAAAGGGTTGAAAGGTATATTTTTTGCCTGTTTTTTTCCATTTTTGCCCAATTTTCAGGAGAAAAAAATTGCACAAAGGCCTGATTTTTAACTGAAAAATGTATAAAAAATGGCCAAAATATACTTTTAAATTTTAGTAAATTTTGCCCTTATAAGTGTACTGCTGCTAGATTGATCAAGTAAGCTTCAATTTATACTATAGTTCCCCTTTAATAAGCTATATCTAGTGTGGTCCTAAGCTACAGTATCTACATTTTAAAGTAAACCAAGGTGAATCTGTATGAAGTTAATGCTCAGTAATGTGCTCTGTACCTTATTTAAGTATCCCTCCAATCTAAGGGGATTATTCACTTAAGTCCAAATTGTTGCATAAAGGTGCAAATTTGCCAGATAAAGATAATCGCAATAGGCTGCTACTGTCGCAGTCATGTCTTTATAATGAGAATATTGTCGCAGTCGTGACTTTATTATGGAAAATTGTCTCAATCTTAACTTTAAAAAATTTTTGCGACTTTACAATGGGGAAATTGTTGCAGATTTGCTATGGGAATCTGCTGTTTGTGAAATCGATAGTTGAATTCGCACCTTGGTGAATAATCCCCTAATTCTCAAGCTACCTTTTAAAATGTTAATGCGCCTCAGTAAAATCCAGCTAATAATATTTCCCGTTTCTGTTTTTAATGAACGCAGTCATTTGAGATGGAGAAAGCTTTAGTATGTATGTTTTGGGGCAGGATCTGCTGGGTTATAACTTCATAGGACATCTTAATAAACTAGCACACTCCCTTGGGATGCTGGGTATGGACCAAAATTTAAGTCGGGAAATTGAAAAAATGCCATTACCTAGTTCACAGATAAATCAAAAAGACTTCTTTATCAAAGGAAATAAATGTGTGTATTCCACTTATCAAAGTGTTTTGAACGATTTTTATTGATTTTGTTCCTACTTATTTATGTAAAGTCAAATACGAAAAAAGTAATTAAAAGTAATAAAATCAAAAATATTGATATTGCGATACATAACGATTTTTACTAATATCGCGATATCGATATTGCCAATATCTAACAATTTTTACTGATATCACGATATTGTTATATTGGAACGATCATGATCAAAATTTTTCATCTGTTTATTTCTATGGAAAATCCATAATATCACTGGAAAATTCAATATTGTGATATCGACAATATCAACATCGGTAAAAATCATTCGATAAAGTGATATTGGTAATACTGATATCGCGATATTTTCAATTTGATTAAATTTCGCTTTTTGACTTCAAACTAAACATTTTTACACTCACTGTGTTGATCCAGATAAGAAACAATCACAATTTAGTGTTAATGATACTTTATCTATGTAAGTACTAAATACCCATTGGCATTTAAACAAACAAATATCACACAATCCACTATAGTTTCTCACATAAGGTGTTTCTGATTTTCCTATTTACCAGGTGTGAGGTTGGTTCCAATCATTGTAAAAATGCTGTGAAAACAATTAATATATATGTGATAAAAACAACTTCTGCTCAGTTACTCATCTGTACACTTAAAACTATCTTTGTTCTTTGGCAGCAAAAGTATTGTCACCTGCTGTCAGTACAATAGATGTTTCATGTGTATCTCCATCTTGGAAAGATGAGTACTTTGGTATTCTATGATACTTGATCAGGTGGGGAGTACTGATCTGACCTATTGAAGAGGAAATATCTCTCAAAAGCTTGTCTTAAACGATGAAGTGTTAAACCAAATAAAGTATCATATAATACCAATGTACTCATCTTTCTAATTATTCAGCTGAACGAATACAGTTTAAACCTTTTTTTTTTTTTTGCTTCATCTGGGAACACTTACAAAGATCTGTTAATTGGAGCCAATGACTGGACCATTACATCATCTGAATTTGGCCATACAAGTAGTTGATAAATTAAGTTGATATTTGCAAATCCAGTCTTTTGGACAATTCTCCAAACATCAGATCATTTCTTGGATATACCCTGTATTGATGTTTGGTCTGCTGATTGTCACGATACCTACCTGGCTGTCCATCTCCTCCGGGGGTTCATTGCTCTTCGGGCGTTCCGGCGTCGGCGCGTGTCGCAGCCTCGGTGGGGTTCTGTGTGGCGCGACGGGTTGACGTCAGGCGTGCTGTTGTTCCTGGCGACTGGATGTTCCGCGAACAGTCATTGGTGGCATTCGACGGCGACGGGCTTGACGTCAGACGCACCCTCGCTTCCTGGTCTTTTCCCCGCCTTCTGTCTATTTAAACCCGACAGTTCTGTTCGCTGACGCCCGTGTATAGTTCTCTCAAGGTGATACCTGTGGCTTGTTAGTTTGTTCTGTTTGGTACTTCCTGTTTCTGACCCTTGGCTTCGTCTAACCCTGTTGACTTCTACCTGCACCGACCCTTGGCTTCGTCTGACCCTGTTGACTTCTACCTGCACAGACCCTAGGCTACGATTTGACCTTGCTGATTTCTACCTGCGCTGATCCTTGACTTCGACTGGCTTGCCTTCTGTATTCCTATTGGGACAGCTGTCTTAGGGACCGCGACCTGGGTAGGCCCTGCAGCGTAGCCCATATCCCCTTGCGGGGGTCACTGGTGAAGACCAGGGTCTACCTTAGATTCCGCACCCTAGGTTCAGCTCTCGCCAAGTCCCTTAGGACTGTTACTACCATAGCCTCCTTCTCCACGCAGGTTGCATCCGCACCTGCTCATTACACTGATGACCACATACACACCAATGTGATTATCAGTAGACTGGATTTACTAACTTGACTGATAAAGACTTGGTAACCATATGTTGAATCTTTGTAAAAATGGCTGTTTGACAACTATAGAAGAAATTATCTGCCTACACCCCAAAGTCAAAACTTCAGTCAGTATTTGGTGTTGTTGCCTATGCCATTACATCACTCAAAATGCAATTCGTCTTTGTAGCTATTTATCACTGGTCTGTGCAGACAAAAATTCATATAATGACTTGTAAAACCTTCAATCATACAGTGGCAGAGAATTCTGAGCAAGGATGAAAGAACATGATCTTGGTCATTTGTTACACAGGAAAAGTGGAATGATGGTGGCTTAAATATATAAATGTTAACCTCAAAAGTAGTCGTCTCTAAGGTTAATAATCACAGCACTTATGAAATATATAAGTATTATTCAAAGCTGCCTTGGAAATCTGTAACCATGTAAAATCATGAGTCCTTTTATTTTAGATTAGAAAACTTCAAGGTGACACCATATTTCCTTATATTGCACAGATTATTCTTTGTTATACTATTAACTGATATAATGACTAGCAAATCAAATGAAATAGGGATCTGCAGATTCCAAGTAATAATAACATCTATGGGGTCTTCACACTTTTTAAATTACCTAAATGTTAAAAAAAAAGAAAAACAACAAAAAACAGATTTTTGTCATGTAAGGTCCTATCTGACAGCCATTTAGGCTTTCAAGGGTTGGTGCTTCTGCCCTTTGTATTCTAAGTAAGAAAATAGTAGTGAAATTAAGAGGTAGCCTGTACCATTTTATTGAATAAGGGGTACAGCGTATACTGAAAAAAAAAATGATCTCCTGTAAGTTTAGTCATATTAGTCATATTAAGTAGTGATATTACTGGTCAGAATTAAGAAGTGTCTCAATGGAGCCTGATGAGCTTATTAGGTTAGTGCTTCTGAAAGATACTAGTGAAAAATATTACAAAGTAACAGTAAAAGTATGCCTCTCCACAATCAATATAAAAAATGAAATAGTGGTGGAGGGTCCACAGTCAATAGAAGAGTCTTCTTTGGGGAGAAAATAAGGGGCAGGGTTATTCTAGATGTGGGAATTCTGTAGCTCATTTGGTCAATACAATGGAAAGAATGTAAACCTTAAACATAAGTTTATGAAAACTTTATATCTTCACAAAATTTAACAAAGTGTTGTTTCAGAAATGAAATGGAAAATATGGGGATAACAAAATCCCCTTTAAACAACTTGTCAAACTGCATTCCTAGGACTGCAAGTGCTCCTTAACAACCTGAACCTGTGTCAGCTAGGACCATCACTGCTTGGAAATTCATCATAAGTGAAGAGCAAATTCACTCTCAAGTAAAGTGCAGCAGTGTGTTTTTAGCTAATCTTAACCAGAGACTTAGGGGCTAATTCACCATTGTGCGTAGTGAGCTGCGAAGCCTTCAGCTCACTTCGCACATGATGTTATGCGCCCACTGATGTCCTGCACGTGGACATCAGCGAGCACATTAAAGGAATTTTTAGTCTCGGCGAGGAGACTCGAGTCGGCTCTGGCTCTATTGGCGCCCTAGGCGCCCCCCTCCCC
>WMED01015213.1:0-13731 GCA_019650415.1 Pipa parva | reverse complement strand
TGGATCGTTGGAAAATAAATCGATACATCGATTAAATAGATGAATCGTTACACCCCTATGATTTACACATGATTTGCAGATCTGTAATGACATGAGAATCCATCCTAGAAGGATCTAATACTGATAAAAAGTTTGGAAATCTGTTAAGTGCGACTCTCCACCTTCTTTGCACATATTTTTTTTTTTAATACATATATGTTTACAAAATATTTATTTCATTAGTACAACCTAAATTAGTATTAGTTTATTAGTTTTGAGGTGACAGGTGCACTTTAATGTACCCATGTGTTGTCATGTGAAGCACTGTGGAATGCTAATAATTTCTGTGTTTGACACTTACATTAGTTACTTTACATTTTAAATTCAGGGTTTGATGTTACAAAAAACCTAAATGTATTTGGCATACAGTAAATCTGAGGCTAAATTCTAACTGCAGATGATTTAGTCCTTTAGGCCGTTATCTTTGCAGATGTTTTTCCATTTAAAATATGACTTAGTTTTCAGTAAAAGAAAATTTATGATTTTGATGACATATGAGTTTGGTGTAATACCTTGTATTGTAGATTGTGGGGTCTCATATCGTGGTCCATTTAATAAACCAATGGCTGTTTCCCCACAATTATAGCTGTTCTACTTTCTGTTTCATTATACAGTATATATTTTTTTGAAAGGGAAAAATAGCATTTGCCATGAAAAAATATAAAAGCTACAAGGACGTAAATAAGAACTATATTTTTTATTTTTAGCAAATATAGAAAATATTCTTCTGGAATGATTTAATGGGGAATTGATTTTACAGATAGCAATGATGGCTTAACTAACCATATTATTTATTGGCTTACACTCTCTACAAAGTCTCTGCAAAGTGGCAGTATCTAAATTAGGGCTATACATATACATATACAGTGCCGGCTCTGCCATTAGGCAGAGTAGGCAAATGCTAGGGGCGCCGCCTGCCCAGGGGGGCGCCCCTAGCATTTTCTTTTTTTAGAGTCTCTAGGGCACCAATAGGTCCAGAGTCGCCTCTGTGTATATATATATATATATATATATATATATATATATATATTTGCATAAATTACATAATTTTCCAGTACACTAGAACCCATGACACAAAAATGTTTTCTCACTGGACTTTGCATACATAAGGTCAGAGGAACAAAATCATTTAAACAACATATGTTATTAACACCAAGCCATGATGTTTTTGTTTGTTCTATTTATTGAAAATGAGGCAATTTGTTAAGAAGTGAGTACAGTTTGATTTTCTCAAGATACGTGCTATTGAGTATTTCCAGTTCATAGCACCCAGAGAATCTGAATGTACCCATGTAATCAAGCATGTGATTCTTTAGTAAGAATAGTAAAGAGCGCATATTAATTTCTGCCATGTATTTTTAGGTACCTCCAACAAGACGCTATTCGCATGATGAAACAGATATTTGGACTACTGGACAGATCCCTGCCTTTCTTCATGGGTGGAGTTCTGCAGAAGACATGGCTGCAATTTCATTTTTTACATTACCAAGAAGGGAAAGAAGGGGTAGCCTAGTATCATATCATGAAGATCCAAGCATGCTGTATCGGAAGTGCCGGAAATCCTCAGAAAGTTTAATTTCTCTGAGACAGTTTACTCTAGAGGAACTTTACAAAGAGGATTACAAGTGCTTCAGTCGGGAAGAGATAGTCAGTTTTATTGATGAGACACCTATCCCAAGTCCTAGGAAAAGCCCAATCAGGTCCTCTTCTGTTTCCATTATACCAGATGCCCTAAAGCATCAAGCAATGACCCACTTTGCGTTGACAGATTTTGATCGAGAACCACGGGTCCTCCGACATTTCTCCACCCATGAGAAAGGTTGTGCACTTAGTGTTCCAGGTCATCGCAGGTCTCATGAAGACCACAGGAGATTTTACACAGAGGGTCACAGAAGTAGTCGAAACAGTCAGAGGCATGTACAGAAAACTGAATCTCAGAAATTAGCTGAAAAAGAAGCAGAGAACAGTAGTTATGAGACAGGTTTGGCCAAGGGTTGGGATGGCCAAGAACAGCTCACAAAAATGGAAAGCAAAGGAAGTGCAAACAGTTTTCTCAGTTCCCCTTCTGTTTCCTCTGGTTATGTTACTTTTCATTCAGACTCCATTGGCTCAACGTCTTAACAGATGATTGCAACTTTCTCATACAAGTCAAAACTCTTATGAGATTCTGTTTTTTTTTTTTTTATTCTGTCTCCGTCTTTTATTACTTGCAGTTGGATTATGCACCAAAGAACAAAAAAGACTGGTATTTGAAATACTTTTTTTTGTAAAAAAAATCATGCAAAGTGTTTCTTAGGGAAAAAAATATTCAGGATAAGAAATGCAGAGAACATATTCAAGATGACTGTGTTTTTGTTTATGCTTGATATTTCTATAGCCGTAACTATTCTGCTTTCCATAATATTTTTGCTGAAAGCTTTCGTTTGTACAGTTAAACAAATAATACAGTTATCTCTGAGTAAATATAATAAACGCTTGGCAACGTCTTGATTTGTTCACATGCAGTTGGTTATATTTTGATATGCACTCTATTAGAAACTGCTGTGATCTTCAACCTGTAAAACAAACTGGGGGTTATTCACTAAGGTGAGAATTCAACGGTCGAATTCACAAACAGCGGATTCCCATAGCAAATCCGCTACAATTTCCCCATTGTAAAGTCGTGACAATTTTTTAAAGTTAAGATTGCGACAATTTTCCCATAATAAAGTCGCGACTGCGACAACATTCTCATTATAAAGATGCGACTGCGACAGTAGCTGCCAATTGTTACTGTCTTTATCTGGTGAGTTCACACCTATACGCAACAATTTGGACTTTAGTGAATAACCCCCTACAGTGTTGGACTTGGGTGTCTAGAGCGTACCAAGAGAACCGAGACCCGGGGGCCCACTTACTTCCTGTTAGCATTGTCCTGGCAGTGTTCATTTTTCTCCTCTGTTTAATATTTGGCCCATATTCTAACCTTCCCTTTCCTTCCTATTTTCTTCTGTGTTCCTCATCTTCTTAGGGAGAATGCACAGTGGCTGCCACACTGATACCCGGGCACAGTGCCCAGCAAACATATACCTAGCGCCAAATCCCTGGCAGTTATAACTACACATGCCTACACTCCCTTGTACAAATACTCACGCATATATATACATTGACACAAACACCATCACACAAATGCTCACTTACACAATGTTTTACACATGCACCCACTATTTCATGCACACTCTCATGCACATACACATGCACTCTCACATTTGCACACACTCTGTCTCATGCACATATCCTCACACATGCACACACCCTCATACATGCACACACCCTCATACATGCACACTGTCTCATGCACACATTTTCACATATAGACTCACACATGCATACCCTCTATCTCATGTACACACACCTACACATGCACCTACTCTGTCTCATACACACACTGTCTCATGCACGCACTATCACACATGCGCAGACTTACACATGGCATACTCCCACTTGCTCTTCCCAGTGTGTCATTAGAGTGTGTTATATTATTACTGGACCAAACAAGCCACCTGACCAATTATAGTACACCATGCTCGTGTGAAGTTCTGGGAAGGAGCATTTAGGAAGGTCAAGAATAGAGGTGTCATGTTATTAAATAACCTGTGAAATGGGCTTTATGGGCAGCAGGACCCCTTGCACCAGTGTCCACTGGGGCTTTTCCTGTTGCCGCAGTGGACCAGTCCAACCCTGAAAGCAAATGACAAACTCCCAGAAGCTCCTACTTAAAATGAGCCTAACAGGTTCCTGGGAGTTTCATTTAAGTGATATCCACCCGCAGAGAGGCAGATTAAAGATCACAGAGCTACACTTTTCTATGGCAGATTTAAATTCTTTCAGTAATAATAGCATTGAAAGATGTAAATGATTGATTTTATAATGAATATTGTCCTTTTAATAATGTAGGATATTTCTGTACAGTATCATCTTTTTACCCTATTGGAATATGTGTGAATACACATGGTAATTTATATGATGAAAGTAGACATTAACTGTATTCAGCATTATATTGCCTCTCTTAGGCCGGAGTCCACATTTACTACTTGGATCCCTGCTCTTTTACTGCTTGTATCTACTGGCAAACCTAGCCCCATTGATTAGTATGAACAATGCTGTAGTCACGCTTCCTTGGCTACACAATCTCAGTGTGCTGCATGCAGTGTTCCAAGGAGGAATGTACCAGCGCAGGGGTTGGCAAACATTGCAGAGGATTGAGCTATTTCACTCCCTCCTACATTGGGGAAGTTTTTTACGGAGCCGCAAAGGGGGAGGAGCGCACGCTCCTGATCACATGACCTGTCGACGTCCTATCAGAAGAAGCATTGGAGGTCATGGGCGGGGCGAGAGAGATGCGCTCTGAGCCACAACAAGGTAGGTGAAGAGTCGCATACGGCTCGGGAGCCACAGTTTGCCTACCCCTGTACCAGTGTGTGACCACACCCTATCCCTTATAGCCGGCTTTGCCAGCAGATGGCTGCACCTTTACCATATGGTGAAAGCACAGAGATCCAGATCTGTACAGTGTTCCCAGCCCTGATGCAGGAAAGGTTCTTACATTGTTTTTGTGCTCCTGTTTTTAAAGCTTGGTCATATTGCCTTTATTGTTTGAGGAATCTGTGTTTGTGATCTTGCGGTACAATGCAGAGTCATAGAGTTAATGCTGTGACTTGATTTTTTGCAGATCTTTTTGTTTATTTCCCCATTGCTAAATGCAGTACCAGCAATATCATGTGTTTTAACTGCATGGAACTGAGTGATGCATTGTATGTAAGCATGTGTGTAAGTGTCACTGGACCCCTTTTTTTTAAAGTAAAATCTAAACAATCATTTTTCATGGATTTCTATTTGTGAGAATTAATGTTTAGTGGTTTTCTAAAGAATAAGCTGCAATTTGGTTGTTAAAGGGTAAGTATACACTACAAGTACAGTTTGCTTTCATTTTGTTCAATAAATGTTCTTATAAAAGGGGAAATGTACCCTATGAGTAAGGTTTACTTTTTTCCCATAAATCTTTTTAAGGAAAATATGTCAGTAATGTTCTATTTCCCAAATAAGATTAAAATAGGTGGCTCTGCATAGAACAGCCCATTTACCTTGACCAAAAGAAGATTATAATTTAATATTCTATTACAGACACACAAACAATTTAAGGGTATGTTTGTCATGATCATTTCAATGTGGTGTTATTGCCATATTATGCAGTGCTACATTCTTTTTTTCACTCTGATTCCCCATGATTCCCTTTTCCATATCTGTTGCTTCCGATTTAGGCCCTCATTCACCATAGTGCGAAGTGAGCCGCAAAGCGTTCGGCTCACTTCGCAAATGGTGTTATGCGCATGTTGATGTCCTGCACGCGGACATCAGCGAGCGCATTAAAGGGATTCCCCTCCTGGCGAAAGCACTCAAGTCTCCTCACCGGGAGGGGAATCCCTTTAATTCGCCGGGAGGGGAATCCCTTTAATGCGCATGTCTCCTCGCCGGGAGGGGAATCCCTTTAATTTGCCGGGAGGGGAATCCCTTTAATTCGCCGGGAGGGGAATCCCTTTAATGCGCATGTCTCCTCACCGGGAGGGGAATCCCTTTAATTCGCCGGGAGGGGAATCCCTTTAATGCGCATGTCTCCTCGCCGGGAGGGGAATCCCTTTAATTTGCCGGGAGGGGAATCCCTTTAATTCGCCGGGAGGGGAATCCCTTTAATGCGCTCGCTGATGTCCGCGCGCAGGACATCAGCATGCGCATAACACCATTTGCGAAGTGAGCCGAACGCTTCGCGGCTAACTTCGCACTATGGTGAATGAGGGCCTGAGTTTCCATGAACAGGCGCTTTATTAAGAGGTATAGGGAAGATGGGTACAGTAGGTGAAGACTATGATTTTGCCATCTCCATCACTTTTGTGGCAAAAAGCAATGGGTCAGTTCTGCCCCATTCAGTGCCTGTTTGTAAGAAACCACTTGGTCTATGGAAGTGAACCAGACCTTCCAGTGGAAGCCAATGTGAACATAAGGGAAACATACAAATGTAAGGCAAGTGGAACTGAATTTTAGAAACAGATATGGCCTTGCTTTATTATTATTATTATTATTATTATTATTAAACACCAATATTTTCCACAGCACTGTAAAATGTGTTAGAAATACAAACAATTGAATATTAACAAACTGAGAGAAAAGGGTCAGAGGAAGCTGTTCTTCTTACTGTCTGGATGGTTATAGGTACTACAAGTGGTACTTACAGGGGAACTATAATCAGATTACAGCTTTACATTTGCAGTACTATAATTTAATGAGAAGTGCTCCTCCCCAGTAGTTGTTTCATGTAACGCAGAATGATTCAGTAGGCAGCACTGATAAATTCCCACACCAGGAAATGTGTGATATGTACTGAGGTACCCTCCCCCGGACATTTTTTCCCTACTTACTGCTTAGCACATATGCACAAGTCAGCTTTCCCTCTGTAATCTCCTGCATTCCAACTTAATTTATGTGGTTGAAAGGTCAGCACACTGCTTAACCAATAGCAGTCAGGCATTTTTTTTTTCTCATGTTGTCTGACTTGGGAGGGGGAGGAGAAAATGTCAGTTCTCATGAAAGCTAATTAAGGGAAGCAAACGGCAAGTATTATTTCTTCCCTAAACATTTTTTAAAAAATATTTGTGTCAGCAATTGGCTTAGTATAAAGGAGTTTTATATGTATGTGTGCAGTTATATCAGCACTATAGTGCCCCTTTAAGAGATGAGTATAAAGTAGTTAATGTGTCTGGAGGGTGGAGTTGTGCACTTACTATGTACAGATCCTGTTACAATTGGGAACCAGCATGAAATAAAACCCGAATGACAGCTAATCTCTTTGGGATGTGCAACACATTTTGGAAGTCTTTTCATTCCCCACAAATCTCTGAATACAATGTAACTGTTCCCTGAGAAAAATAACTGTTAAACTGAACGTTTTCAGTAAGCAACATTCCAGTTGCTCACACATGCATTGAAACCATGCATAATTAATATACAAATTGCTGAAATCATTTGGGAAAGTCCATGGTTGAATTGGCTTGCATATATCAGTGAATTTTCATTCAGTCCTTTTGAAATAGTGCTAAGAGCAGTGACTATATGGGATAAAATAGTCACATTTTTTACAGAAATATATATTTCCCTACTAGTAAATTAAATATGAAAACTAAGACACCTTGGGCCTTATTGATTAAAGTCTGAATTGATCTTTCAAATACACTTCGCTACAGGCAAAATAGTAACAGATTAACTTCTCTTTATTTCTGAAGCTGCAGATAGATTTGTCGAACAAGCGGACTGCTATGAACGCAGTTGCATGTGTAGTACGGCGAAGTCAGTTGAATAGATGTAGGATGAGAAGACATGTGAATTGCAGTGACATCATCCTCACCATATCCCACTAAATATATATAAGTGAATAATGCATCTATTTCTATGTCATCGTATCCCAAGTGCAAGTTTAGTTGCAAACAAATTTAGTCACAGTTGCCATTGTCATTTTTTGAATAAATAGTCCCCTTACACCACACCAGAGCCGTGCCATCAACCCCCCAATTTTCCACTCTTATGTGGTGAAGTTAAACAGGTGAATTTGGAGCACTACACCTTGTTGAACTTGCAACTGTGACTGATTCTGCCGCTTGCTAAATATGTAAAGTACCTGTACATGCACATGTAAAATAATGCGAAGAGCTAAAGGGGTTAGATGACAAAAAAACTGAAACACCTGCCATTTTAGTGTGGGAGGTTTCATGGCAAATTGGACCAGCCTGGTGGCCAGTCTTCATTAATTGCACATTGCACCAGTAAGAGCAGAGTGTGAAGGTTCAATTACCAGGGTAACAGCACAGTTTCGCTCAAAATATTGCAATGCACACAACATTATGGGTGACATACCAGAGTTCAAAAGAAGACAAATTGTTGGTGCACGTCTTACTGGTGCATCTGTGACCAAGACAGCAAGTCTTTGTGATGTATCAAAAGCCACGGTATCCAGGGTAATGTCAGCATCCAACAGGATTAACTGTGGATGCAAGAGGAAGCTGTCTGAAAGGGATGTTCAGGTGCTAACCCGTATTGTATCCAAAAAACAAAAATCCACATCTGCCCAGAATTAAATGTGCACCTCAACTCTCCTGTTTCCAACAGAACTGTTCGTTGGGAGCTCCACGAGGTCAATATACACTGCCGGGCTGCTATAACCAAACCTTTGGTCACTTATGGATTAGTGATGGTTTGGGCTGCCATATCATGGCATTCCCTTGGCCCAATACTTGTGCTAGATGGGCTCTTCACTGCCAAGGACTACCGAACCATCCTGGAGGACCATGTGCATCCAATGGTTCAAACATTGTATCCTGAAGGCGGTGCCGTGTATCAGGATGACAATGCACCAATACACACAGCAAGACTGGTGAAAGATTGGTTTTATGAACATGAAAGAGAAGTTGAACATCTCCCATGGCCTGCACAGTCACCAGATCTAAATATTATTCAGCCACTTTGGGGTGTTTTGGAGGAGTGAGTCAGGAAACGTTTTCCTCCACCAGCATCACGTAGTGACCTGGCCACTATCCTGCAAGAAGAATGGCTTAAAATCCTTCTGACCACTGTGCAGGACTTGTATATGTCATTCCCAAGACAAATTGATGCTGTATTGGCAGCAAAAGGAGGCCCTAATAAATTAATGTGGTCTAAAACCAGGTGTTTCAGTTATTTAACCCCTGTATGTAAGTCTACAACTATCATAGTTGTCGAAATTGACACATATTCATCACATCATAGAGTTTTCTCAATAAGCAAACATAGGGGAATGGCTATCAAATGTGAATTCATAGCTATACATGACTATATGGCCTTTCGTCAATAAGACCCCTAGTCCCTGAGCTAAACAAATGTGCTTGAAAGTCTACACTTGGGAGGAAGCAATTTATTTTTGCAGTTCTTGTATTAGACTTTTTTGTGATTTAGAATATAATGAATGTAACATTAATATATTCCTTTTGATGTAAAAGCTCATGAAACGTTTATTCTAAACGATTTAGTCAACAGCACTTTAGTTGAATGTATCCTATAGTGTGTGATTGTTTTTGCACAAAGTGGTGTGGCCATATATAGTGGGTGTGTCTTAGGGCATCAAGCATTTTGTGCCTAAAAACTCCTAATATATCATACATATACAAATTAATCTCCTATTTTTTACCTTAGAAGAAATACAGGTTTAGGAGAAAGAACAAGTGAAATACCACATTTATCCTCGTCAGCATTTCTGAGACATCACTTCTGTTTACTGACTTGATCCCATCTAGTTAACATAAGGAAATGGCTTATTATTTATCTCACCGATGTGGTCAAGTCCTCAGTTACAAAAAAGATTCTTGCAAATAAATAGTAACAAAATCCTTTAACATAAATTCTTATTTGAATGGAACAAATCCTAAGATCAATTTTACGGAGAAAATTGCAACCATAGTTATTCTTCACAGTTTGGGCGAAATTTACTAAAGTAAAAAAAAAAAAAGTATCTTTTTGCTCAATTTTCAGGCGAAAATGTAAAAAAAAAAAATCATTTTGACTTTAGTAAACTTCGTCCTTTGTTAGAAACCTCTGCACCCAATATATGCCCACTTTATCCCCCCCAAAAAAATAGCAACTGAATTCTTTACAATTGAGTTCCCATTTGTCCAAGCTTTATCTATCCCTGCACAAAAATGTATAGTTTTACAATTTTGCTTCAGATCATAGAAGCCTTATAAAATATCCCACCATTAAAGAAGAACTAAAGTAAAAAATAAAAAAGGACTGTTAAAATGCTTACCTTATACTGAGCCGAATGATTACAGTCACAGCATGAGCTGAGACTGTAATTAGCTGATACTTCCTTCACAGCGCTGGCTGACTGGAAGCCAGCGCCGCAGCTTCTCCCACCTTGCTTTACCTCGGGTGTTTTAGGGCTTAAACATCATCACATTCATTGCGGGGGCCAATGAAAACGCTCCCTGCAATGAGTGTGATGATGTAGAAGCCAGTGAAGCAGGAAGAAGGAGCTGCACGCTGGCTTATCAGTCAGCCAACGCGCTGGGAAGGAGGCATCGGGGGAAGCATCGGGTGCCAGCTAATTACAGCACAGCTCATGCTGTGACTATAATCAATCAGCTCTGTATAAGGTAAGTATTTTAACAGTCCTGTTTTATTTTTTTACTTTAGGTCTCCTTTAATATTCACTGAAAAGTAACTTTCAATAGAAATAACTTTGCAACCCAGGAATATAACTTCCTTCGACCTTTATGAATGACAACCAGCTCCACTTTCCAATAATGGAAACCACAAATTTGGGGAAATTGACTTTCTGTCCCTATTTTTAATTACCACAGATTCTGTTATGTAGCACTCTTTTCATTTATCACAATACGACTTCTCTGTCCTCGGGTATAGCAAATAAAAGTACAGCAATTGATAAACATTTTATTAAAGAAAATATATATATATTCAATCCATGATAATGGTATAATAACTAGTAAATCTATGCCTCTGGGATAAAATTTACTTGATAATGTCTTAATGTTATCGCATTGACTTTATCAAAAACAAAACATTTTAAATGAAGCAAAGAAAGAATGAATGTAAACTCGTACCCAGTTATGAACAGAGGATTATATCACTTGGAAACATATTTAAATTCCTGTCCGAGGGAAACCGGTGGAGATAAATCCCAGATGACCCTTAGCTGTTTGGTCAATTACAAACTAAGACGTGTTTTAAACTTGAACAAGGAAATGATCATTTTTTCTTCTGGTTTTTCTTATGATTTGCTGCACAAATAAAGGCTCTTTACAATGAATGCTGCCTGACTTCAGTTCTTTTTTAATTCCATTGTACCACTTAAATTACACAGATCAAACTTGATTTACAGCTGACCCCCACCATTATTCTCTTTCTATCCCACTGGGAAAGGAAGGGTCACCCTGTCACACATCTCCATCCTAAACCTGAGTATCAAGTGTGCAACAGTGTCTCTCTATCAACAAAAGGATGAAGTCAAGGGCACATTTCATCATTTTATATAGATTTTATAACACTATCAGTAACAGCGATGTAATAATCCCCTCTCAATTACATTTACATTTCTGTGCTTAGACTAGATGATCCACATCTCAAGGTACTGATGTTTAGACACCTTAATAGATTCCTATTATAAGTATCCAGTAAAGCCAGGTCCATCTACAATCCTTTCTGGCATGTACTGCAACCCCCTACACAGCTGGTCCTGAATATTACCTTACCTAAAGTGAAATATTATGTTAATTACCATTGTCCTGAGTCACCTCTTCCTTCTTCACCAGCCTCCCAGGCTGACTTGAGCATGGTACCCATCTGCGCAGTTTTAACTGACACAGATCGTAGGCAACAAGGCATATCCAATGTCCTCTCCCCCACTGGTGCTGCTATTTCAGGCACTCATTTCCTGAATGTCTGCCTATCCAGGCTCCCTAGTTCCCTAGTCTTTCTCTATTGTAACTGCAGCTAGTGCCCAAACTCTATTAACCTTGTCAATTTTTTCACTGCCTTTGTTAAACATTCCACCTGCCTTCCTACTATTTGTGCCTCATAAAGGGACAGTACCAGTAGCCTAATCAGTCTATTGTTCCACAGTCGTCTATTGGGTCAGTCCATCTACCACTAATGGGGTGAACCTGAGGTTTGTTACCTGGGAGTCTCATTGCCACAAATGCCATACCCCCTTGCAGTGGTTAAGGGTGAAGACTGGAGGCTCCTTAAATTCTGTTCCTCAGGTGAGTCAGTGCCAGCCCTGTTGTGGTAAGAGGATCCACTTCCATCACTGACAGTCCACTTCCATCACTGACAGTCCACTTCCATCAGTGACATAGTACAGTGTGTGATGTTTCTGCGCCTAACAGCAGATGGTAGTTGCTCCTTCCACCGCTCACATTAGGGGGGAATTCACCATAGTACAAAGTGAGGTCTGGATCCTTCGCCTCACTTCGCACATGCCGTGATGCGCTCACTGATGACCTGCACGTGGACATCAGCGAACGTTTAACCCCTTTGCTACGTGTCGTGGCGCAGCACCATGATACGGAACCATGATTTATCTGGCCCCGTACGGGTTGTGGCGCAGCGCCACGACAATAATTTATCATCTGGCCCCGTAGCGAAGGGGTTAAAGGGATTCCAGTCTCTCGAGTGGTCTCGACCAAGACTGGAATCCCTTTAAAGTGTTCGCTGATGTCCGCGTGCAGGACATCAGCGAGAGCATAACAGCGTGTGCGAAGTGATGCGAATGATCCGGAGCTCACTTCGCACATCGCTGAATTACCCCCTAGGAATTAAGGAAGATAGGATCTATTAAAGCTTTCCAGTAATAGTTTGTTAAATGTTTGAATAGTCACAGTGAGGAAAAGGATAGCAAGAGAAAAAGTGACAGCACGGTAAAAACCGCAAACAGACATTTGCAATGGCAAAAACAGTAAATTCCAGCTTTCTCTTTTTTGTAGACTTTTATAAGCAGATGAAAAAACTGTACCTATATCCCTCATAACAAATCCCCACACCTTATCATCTACCAGCCCCACTATCTTGCTCACTATTATCACAACATTCCAAGCAATGTACAACCTAGCAGCAGTAACTGGGAAGTTGTAGAGGCTGCTAAGTGCTTACTCAGCTCTTTGCTGCGCACAGCATTGTCTAATAAACATACAGTAACTGCAGAGACAGAAATGAACACTGGGAAATGCATCCATCTCAAGTCGGAATTGTCAAAAACAGAGGCTTGGCATTATTATGCCCTCAAATTTACTATGGCCTTCTGGGAGCTTCAGTTCAGCAACCAAATCTCAATGTCCCAGCTTATTCAATAGCTGCTGTACAACGACAACTTCCCTGTCCCAGTGAAACTAGTCATTAAATACTGGAAGGTGCTGTTGTGCAACACCTGGAACACAATATTCTAGGCTTTTACTTCTTGCTTCTATATATAAACCTGACAGTTTATCAGTTCAAGCCTGTCATTGCACACACATTTGCTGACAGCTTTTAGTCATGTTCTAGACATTTTCCTACACCTATAATGTGCAGAGGCATCATCTGTTTCATAGTCATTAGCATCTCTCGCAGAAGTGTCTGTCGGATCTCCAGAAATAGTACATGAGCTGCACACAGTCGCTCCGACAATTGCTGTAAATATCTTTATGGTGATTATCTTGGTGAAACTGTATGAAATTGTATTGGATGTTATACAGAAACACATTCAGATTATTTTAACTAATCCTTCTGCCGATGCTGTTTCTCTTGCACTTACTTTTTTATTTGCTGGGAATTATCCTTATGTTAAATACATCTTTAGTGGCCTTAGAGCGATAAGAATATTTATTTGAGGCACCTCTATATACTTATAATACTCCAAATGTGAAAGGCATTCACTGTTTATTAGACTTCCCAGCAGAGATGTACATACATTATTATGGGCCCCTAGTGCAAACTCGGTACAATCCCTCTCCCCCGTCTCCACTGCTATTTTACAGGAAATTAATCAGTCTGGAGAGGCTTTGACATTAAGGTGACTATAAGATATAGGGGGGAATTCACCATTGTCCGAAGTAGTGCGAACAGTTCGGGCGACTGCGC
>WMED01015212.1:2353-13731 GCA_019650415.1 Pipa parva | reverse complement strand
CAGATATACACCCCCTCCCCTGTGTACAGATATACACCCCCTCCCAAGTCCATGGCTTAATGGCAGAGAATGGGAATTAAATATAATGCATCTGGTTTTTGATATTCCGAAAAGAATGTCTAAGTGGGTAGTTACTTGGGTTGACCACCATGATGTTGGGATAAAAAGGTCCTTCAGTCTAATCCAGGGGTAGGCTAACTGCGACTCTTCAGCTGCCTTGTTGTGCCTCTGAGCGCATCTCCCTTGCCCTGCCCATGACCACCAATGCATCTTCTGATAGGATGACGGCAGGTCATGTAATCAGCATGCACGCCTCCCCCTTTGCGGTTTCGTAAAAAAATTTCTCCACTGTAGGAGGGAGTGAAATGGCTCCCTCCTGTTCAAAGTTTGCCAACCCCTGGTCTAATCCAGAGCTTCCCAAACCTGTCCCCACTAATAATACAGACATGAATACCAGCCTTGTAGCTCATGTGTCTCAGTATTTGATGGGTAATGCCAACTTAAGTATGCATACATGGACAGGAGAGTCAGATCATTCTTCCTGCTGTTCCAGAGAAGAGGTTAGGGAACTGGTATTTTTACTTTAGAGTTAAATGCAATTGTGTATCCAAGCTTTAGCAGACGTTCATCAACTAAGGGAGCATTTTGTCAATTTATTTGCCCACTGGCAAATCATATGAAGTGATGAGCTAGCGTTAGTGATAGGAAATGCCGTCCTTTAGACCTTGCTAACATGAGATGCTTTCCACCTGTGTCCAGTTTGTTCTACTAGTAGATTGAGGCTGGTTCATGGCCCTAAGTAAACCCTCTATTTTATGGAGTAAATCCAGGGCATGTAGTTGTTCTTCATGAATATATATAATTTGTTATGTATATACTGTGGGTTGTCTTGTTCTTGCAGCTCTACCAACCTTTACAATAGGAAGGTGATCCACTTGTATAAAATTGCTTCGCTTTCTCAATCAGAATACAGTAACTAGTAAATCTGTCTAGTTTTATAAATGAAATTATACATACATACATACAACTAGGTTTGTATCTTTCTCCCCCAAAGGCCCATCTCTGTGTATGGGAGGTGAACTCCGAGAAGCATGTTTAACTTCATGAGCTATATCTCTTACTGTGACCAGGCCTTAGACATTCCATCCCAGCTGAGATGACAGGTCTGTTGCTTGCCTCGTTACTTCAGAGAGAGGTTACAATGGACGGTTTTAGGTTATAATAGTGAACAATAATCTAAGCTTGATGGCTTGTGCAGGTGCTGTCCTGGGACTGAGACAAAGTATAGGCCCTAGGGTGTATATTGTTTGGACCCGGTGATTTATCTATTTTAATAATGTTAAGAGTGCATAGTACTTCATCCTGGGTTATACGAGCAGCATTTAAAGGATCATTTACTTTATTTCTCTTCATTTATTTCACCTGACATTTCAGTTTTTCTCTGTGAACACAATGGAGAAAATACACTTAAGAGAAGCACATGCTCGCAAACTCCCTCACATTAAAGTCTTTTAAAGTTTATTCCCTTTTACTCGGCTTCAGTGTTTGCTGCTAATGCTTCCTCTGGCTGCAAATGTATTGTGCCCCTTTGTGCATGTTGTTGTCTTTGCTCCTGCCAGCTTCCATACTCCTGTGTGCATTAGCTCTCAGATCCATTCAGGGAGAACATAGCTGATTAGCTGCTTATGGAGAAAGAGACTGGGAAGGAGCAGTGAGGTGAGCATGAGGAGTAGCATGGCACAAAGAATTTTTTATAGTGCCAGGATTTGCAGTTCAGAACCAGGGAACTAAAAGAAAAACTGCTGGAAGGATTCTCGTTGGGGCGTGGGGCTGCCTGCTCTTCTTTCTCTTACAGGCAAATTGGAGCCAAAGCAAGGGGTGCTATTAAATATCCTATAAACAGCAGCCAAAAATAAAAGGTACATGATGTAGTATGGGAGCATGTGCAGAATCAGCAGTAGAAGTAGTGTGTGTTTCTTGCTAAGCAGTTTAAAGTTTCGCCTTTTCCTTTCACAGTGCAGCTAATTATACACTCTATTTTTCAGCTGTTAAAGGCTTTGTAGTCTACGTTTGGTGCTTTAGGCAAATGGAAGCTAGTTAGTTTTCAAAGGCGTAAAGGAATAGATCTATTCCTCTCCTAAAATCCATTATTTCTGGACCTTGTTCATGGTCTGTTTGGGGTAAGCAGATTCTTGCTGGCTGTGGGAAATGTTTAGTGCCATAATTAAGGGTTTTGCTGTAGAAATGTGTGCTTAAAGGGTAAGTAAAGATTTTTATTGTCCAGGGTGGGGTACTTATAGATGGCTGTTTTTTAACAGCACTGCTCTTTCTAAAAGCAATTTTATATTTCCACAGTGGTGATGTGATCCCCTTCACTTCCTCATCAATATCACAGAGTGGAACAACTGCAGAAGTAGTATCAGGCCAGACTTCTGCGCTCGCTACACTCTGATGTTGAAATATAAGGATAAAGTGAAGGGGATCGCAGCAATGCAGTGGAAGAAAAGAGCATGGGGGTAGGCAGCGCTGGAGAAAACAAAGCAATCAGCATAGATAGGAAAACGAAAGCAAGGTAAGCACACACAATTTCAGTCTGGTATATGACACATTGAGCAGCCTTCTCTGTAGGCTTCAATGGCTTCAGTTATCAAACAGCCTGTACGCAGATCTTACAGTACACAGGAGCTGGCCAAATAGGAGGTGCTAGTCTTAAGTCCTGTGATGTTAATGATCATGTGGCTGCTGTACCTTTAACCTCATACAGCAGCCCTAAGATTAATAACCATAATTTATTGTAGGGCTTGTGTTTCTCTTAAAGAACTAGCAACACTGTAAGTGAAAGTGTTCCACGTACATTTGCATGGTTTCTCAAAAAGAAGCCATTTTTTTTATTAAGGTAATAACATACAGGGCACTCTTTATTACTGACCCATTAGGACATTTGAATTTTACAATTTAGAACTGAAGAAAATGTGTTTATACAGCAGATCAAACTCTTCAGCAGTCAGTGAAGGGGAAAAGCGGTGTAAAGTAGAACTTTTAAATCAGCGTTGCTACTTGTCGGGTTTTATTATAGCAGTTTGTGGTGCAGGTATTTAAGGCTATATGTGGATTCAAACCTGCATTGAGAGATTTATTAATCTAAGCCTTGCCTGCAGTGGTCTAGGGTTAAAATACAGAGAAGTAGGATTTCCTTTAGCTGTCGAGTGAACTTACACAAGTTTCCACTTGCATTATGGCTGTGTATGGAGCTGAGTAGTAGCCATTATCTAACTGACATTTTGTATAGGTTTGAGTTGACTGGGAAAATCTGAGTTTTATGGTGAGATGTGATGTGTTTGTGTGTGTAAATGTGAGCATTTTCAGTGGAAAGTTCCAAGCTAAGTGTTATTTTTCTGCCCCTGCTCTTAGTCATTGTGTATAAGTATATACGTTCAGTCATATTGGGTCCTTCGTTAGATACACGGTTTAGTAGTATAATACATTCCCACCTACAGAGCTTGGGCTGTGCCTCATTGTGTTAGATTACAAGCATGCGGCTGGGATCCTTCTAAACCAGGTACCTGAACCTCCAACCCATGTTATGATACTTTCCTTGCGTCAGCTGCCCTTGTGAATAATGAGCCTTAATCTTATTCATTGTAAGTGTGGTGCAGGAGATGTGGATGCTTGACTCGCAATGCTGGTGTGCGTGTCTTCCATTCAGTCCTTCTGCAGAGCGTTGGGTGTGTCTGACATTGTAGGACTTTCTTTTCTAGAAAGCTATAGTGTTTGGCAGGCCTTGGCACAGTGTGTAAATATACTTGGCATGGTTGTCTGTATAAAAGCAGTGTGAGATGGAAGAGAAAGTAAAAAAGGTGTGTAAATATACATGGCATGGTTGTCAGTATAATAGTGTCAGACAAGAGAAAGTAAAAATATGTTAATTTACGCTTTATTGTCACATAGTAACAGCTGATGTTTACTATTACTCATTCCGCAGTATTTGGTCTGTGAATGAACTCTATGCCTGATTGGTGAATATTAATGCTCCTTTCCGCTGGGAGGTAATGGATGGTAAATATTTATTTGGGTCATTGCAGACTGGGAATTTAATATAATAGGCTGTATATAATAAGCGAAGGGAAAGAGGAAACTAAATCAAGTTTTTATTTTTACTGTTCGGCTTGTGCAGAGTGTATGCAATCCAGTAACAGCAGAATAGTAAAAACCCTAATTGGTATAACATAGTACTGGTAAACATACCACCTCCTTGTATTATTTTACCCTATGGGCAGCCATCTTTTAAAAACAAACCACCGATGCATATTCACAAAGCCCAAGTTCTCAGCAACCAGCAGAGAGAGACTCCATAGAAACCCAAAAGATACTGCATATAAGTAGCTAACAAGGCAATCCAAATAGTAATTTTCTGGTGTGGTCCTTTTAAAATGATCTTCCCTCTATCACTTCCTGAATATACTGAGCTTGGGGGTTGCCCTTTCTAGATAAACAAGGACCGGAACAAGGCATCATGAGAAAGTCCAAAGCCTTGTGATTGAGTACAATAGCAGCAGTAGTATGGGGGTTCTTATGCCTTGGCCAGCCCTTTGCACATAACACACTGGGGCTTTACTTCTTGTTCAGGGATGCAGGCGTGTTATGACACAAGATGATGCTCTGTGTGTAGTTGTTGCGCTATATAAATACCTTGGTAAACAGCTAGAAATAGCAATCTAATGGAACAGGAAAGATTAGAGAAGATGTGCAATGTTGCCTTTTTTACAATGAGTTTATTGCCTAAGCATTAGTCAGTGGGTGTGAACATGTGAGTGCAGTCAAGCAACTCTGTCCTCTGGGTAAAAGCAACTTCCTTTATTTCTATGTGAAATATTGTTACGTTGTAACCATTAAGTTTTGCACAGAATATAAGTTCTGAGGAGTCTGTTTCTACAGTCTTGTAATTAGAATTATTTAGTACTCTGGTAAAATCCACTACAGGCCACGGGTTACTTGGGTTTGTGAACTGCAGACATCTGAATCCCAATGTGCTAGTCCAGGGTTCAGCAAATTTTATTACCAAAAGAGCCATTTTGCCCCCTCTTCTACTAAAGAAAAGTAGTCTGTAGCCACAAAACATAACAGCTTAGAAACTTTAAAAAAAAATTTTCTTAATTTTACCTGTTACAACATCAGAATACAACAAACAGAAGAAAATAATAAAAATATAATAATATATAAATCAAAATGACTTTGATAAATAACCTTTATTTATTTATTTTTTTTCCATTTGTCAATCAAGGCAGAAGGGAGCCACAACAAGGATGCTGAAGAGCCACATGCGGCTCCAGAGCCATAGTTTGCCCACCCCTGTGCTGGTCCCTTATATTGCTGGGCCTTTACACTGACAGTACTCGTACTAAACACTTCTGCTGGCTTGTAAGTCACTAGTGAAAGGAAATGAATGTGCAGAGATCTACGTAGATGCTTTTTGTCCTACTTTGAAGCTGTAAGAATTGATAGTTCAGCTGTATTTCTGCTGCTGCCATGCTGATTTTGGCCACATGAAACTGCACAAGCTGTCCTTTTATGTATGGTGCCAGTTGGTAAAGTGTAGGCGTGTAAGCATCTGTTGGTCGCTTTACCCCTACCTCATCTCTTGGGCTGGATTGAAATCCCTTGTACCTTGTGAGTGTTTTAGTGTTGGTGAGTGTGTCCATATGCATCTGTCTATAGTAAGGGGTGTGATTGTATGCTTGTATATAAGGTGCATCTCAGACAATATATTGTAGCCACAAACACAGCATTGCTCTTGTCTAGCCCAGGGGTCTCATACTCGCTGCCCACGGTCCAACTGCGGAGCTCGGGACTCTAGTTTGCGGCCCCCGGTCCTGCACTCCACCAGGTGTTTTTTTTCACTGGTGGAGCGCTGGATCCGACACAGAGGGAGTCCTAGCTGACTCCCTCCGTGCAAAGAGGAAGGCTCCTGTGACCCAATCGGTCATAGGAGCCAATAAGAACCCGGGAGCGCATGTGATCAGCACTTCCGGGTTCTTTCTTTTCAGTCGGCTGCAAGCTGCAGCAGCCTGTGCACGCGCTGCCGATCTCTGCAAGGGGAGGTAAGGTACCAGTCCCCCAACCCCCCCCACAGCCACCACTATCCCCCACACTACCACCAATATAATAAAATAGCCCCTGATTGCCCCATTCATACCCCCACATCCCTCCAATAGTCCCACATCCCCCCCAGTGGCCCCACAACCCCTAAGATTGGCCCTTGATTGGCCCCCCCCAGCCCTAAAATTGTCCCATTTACTATTACAAAAAAAAAATTCCAATCTAACAAATTTATACTTCACTAAACTTCCCCAGATTGCTCCCTACAACTCTAGACTGCCCCACAGAGGTATCATCTACCCCGCTGAGCCGCGTATTGCCCCGCAAAGGTGCTAATTGCCCCATAATGCTACAAATCGCCCAACCTTGCCGCAGATTGTGCCGCTGACTTGCGTATTGCCCCACTGAGCACTTCTGGGTTCCTTCTCCTGTTTAGTGCTGCCGGCTGCCACTCCTAACCCCACGGCCACCAATGAAAAATAAATTTAAACCCCAATGACCCCACAACTCCCCATAGCCCCACACACCCCTGTGGCCCCACAACACCCCCAGTAAAATTGAGTTTGAGACCCCTGGTCTGGCCTGTGAGGCTGCCTGTCCTATACTATTAGGGTCCCTGTGTGTGTGGCTTAGTCCATTTGCCACTTACTGCACTCCAGACTAGGTTGTGTTTGTAATCAAAGTTACATCATTTTAACTTCCTGTTTTCTGCCAGGGGTGCCACCATAGAATGCTAATAGAACTGTATTGTACACATATTGTATTATGGCTTCCTTATGTAAACGTGGATGTCAGTTATGATTGATTTGATTGTCATTTATATTTGTTCCAGCCATAAAAGTTGGCAGCTGGCAATCAGACTTCAAGCTTGGTTTTGGTTGGGCCAAGCAGGGCTGTGGAGTCGGTAAGCCAAAGCACGACTCCTCAATTTCCCATGACTCTGACTCCCTCATTCATGCCACATGTTTAAGAGATAACTTAATTTAAGTTTTTTTTATCATCCTTATGATACAATAATCAAGCTATTTAGGTAGAACATAAAATATATTTATTGGATACAAATTTGCAATTTATTAAAGTTTTTTGTGTTATAAATTAGACTCCAGCTAATTAGACTTAGAATTGGACTCCACAGCCCTGGGGCCTGGGTTCAGCAGGTTTGTTCATCTCTAGAAAGAAGACTGATTAGGAAGGAACTGTGGGCTAGGCTTTTAAATATAAATATATATTAGAAGTAACTCATTTAAAAGCTCCCCTAAAGAAACTCTGTGATTCTTATACAGTTTATAGGATAAAGCTTTCTGCCCCTCAGCTTAGACTATAAAATAACAACCTTTTCATCTAAAGCAATGAGACCATAGAGAAACTGGAGAGCCACTAGAATCCCTAGCTCATGTCTACTTCAGTTTCAGTGTAAAGACAGACTGTAGAGCTCTATTATTGCATTACTATAATAGAAGCAGGCCCAATATTGACTTGTCCATTGTAGCACTTACAAGGAACATGGATGGGAAGATGTAGACTGGATGAAGTATACACTATAAGGAGCTGTGGATTCTTTAAGGCAGCGGTTCTCAACCTTTTGATGCCGGCGACCCCCGGCGCTGACGTCACCACGCCGCGCGTAATGACGTTTCGGCCAAACGTCATCACATACGCGCATCACGTGGTGACATTCGGCCGAAATGTCATCACGTCGCGCGTCACGTGGTGACGTTTGCCGTCGACATCACCCCGCAGGAACCCTTATAAGAAGGGTTCCTGCGTGCACTTCCGGGTGTCGGAGCGGTTCTCGACCCCCGTGGGACGGCCTCGCGACCCCCGCCGGGGTCGCGACCCACAGGTTGAGAACCGCTGCTTTAAGGTAAAATGGAAAATCATCTTTTTGGCTGACTCTGTGAATAAATCCCACCCTTTTCCCTACACATTAGCTTAGGACAGTGGTACTCTAGGTGTTACGTTGTGGTTATACTGCACGCAGTACTAAAATGTGGCCTAGATCTTTCGGTTGTAACCTTGACTAACTCCCTAGCATCTTTTCTGCGTTTGTGGCATATTTTTATGCACCATTGCTGAGTGGTCAGTGTGTAGTCACCATGCTGTCAGTAAGCTTGTGCCAGTATCTGCTGAGCGAGTGGGCTGCCCCCATTGTCTGGGCCCAGTGCAGACAGTTTTCCCCCAGTTCCTGTGCTGTCAGTGAGCTTGTGCCAGTATCTGCTGAGCGAGTGGACTACTCCTGTTGTCTGGACCTGGTGCTGACAGTTTGCTCCAGTCAGTGTGCTTGTGCCAGTATCTGCTCAGCGAGTGGACTACTCCTGTTGTCTGGACCTGGTGCTGACTGTTTCTGTTTCTGATGGGGCCTGACCTTGTGGCCTGTATCTACCTGGCGAGTGTCTGGTCCTGAAATTCTGGTGCAGATAATTTAAATCCCCTGCATCTTTCATGAAGCTGGAGTCTCTGGAAAGCTTTGTGTGTGTTACCTGATGGGTCTTATGGAATAGCAGATTAGCTTTATTAACTTCCTACCAGCTGTAACCATTGTGGTCCTGCTCTGCTGCACAGCCTATCTCTGGTCCATTGTTAAACTTTGCTCAGCACATGTCTGCTTTGGTGTTTAAAACCGTAGCCACAGCTACCTAGAGAAAGAGGCGCAAACGAAAAAAGCACTACATAGTGCATTAAATGATAAAACTCAATACATAGAATAGCCCAAATGTCCAAAAATGTGATTAAAAAGATTATCCAATCGTGCTTAAAATTTGTGTCAGAAATCGAAAAAAACAAAAAAAGGTGAAAATACCAAACGTGCAAATCCACAACCTTTCAAATGATGTGCTTACCAGAGCACTAAACATTAAAGGCTTTGAAAATTAGAGCTGTAAAAGCCAGGAACGGTTTCTCCCATTCACATGGACTCAATCAAGGCAAGATTCCAAACGAGATTCAATAAATGGAAGTAGTTGCTTCCAAAGTCTCCCAACTCAGCTTACACCATTGTACACAACGAATCAACATATATAACAGAGAAATCGCTCATAGAGTAAAATCAGCAATAAATTTATTAACACAAAATAAAAAATATACTCACAAAGGTATATCTTTTTTAAAAGGCATGTACAATGGAATCAATGGTATTTTCACCTTTTTTTGTTTTTTTCGATTTCTGACAAATTTTCAGCATGATTGGAAAATCTTTTTATCACATTTTGAACGTTTGGACTATTCTATGTATTGAGCTTTATCATTTAATGCACTATGTAGTGCTTTGTTCGTTTGCGCCTCTTTCTCTAGGTAGCTGTGGCTACGGTTTTCAACATAAAGTTCCATTTTGTATATTTTTGAAGAGGCCTGCATTCTGAAGAGAATTTAAATTTTGATGTTTATCCATTTGTTGTTCACCATGTTTATTTACGGTAATATTTATTTTTCACATTTTGCGCAGTTTGTTCAATAGCTATATTGCTATAATCACATTTGACTTTGGTGTTTAGCTGTGTGGCATTGCCTGTGATCCTTGCATCTATTATTGGCAGTGTATGCAGTGCTGCTCCAGTAACCGGTCCCTGCCATAAGGAGAAAGACCTCTTGCTTCCTCTTTGTTTATGTTCCTTCCCCACAGGAGGCTCCTCCCTCCTGCAGGTTGCACAATGCTGTGATGAACATGGGGTGAGGATTCCAGCAGTTAACCCCTACCCTCTATCTGCAGCTCAGTTGCTAAGAGATCATACAGCTCCCAGCATGCTCTGACAGGTTATATTAGTATGTAGGTCAGAATTCTAGTCCAGTAATGGTGAGAGCAGTTTGTAAACTTATATCTGTTGCACTCTGTAATGTTCAGTCAAAAGCAGTAACTCTGAGAAGGAATAAATGTTTGTTCCTGCCACAAAACAAATAATATTCCAGATAATCTTCAAATAAAATAACTGGTTTGCTGATTGGAATGAAAACATTTGCTTTTTGGTCTTACTGGCCCTTTAAGGGGAAACAATATGGGCAGTAAACTTTGGAATATGTGACTGTGGATCTTACTATGGAAGCTAACCATTAGAGATAGAACCTGTGGTCGAGCCAGTAGCCTCAGATACTAACAGGAATGGTATTCTGTGTGTAAACAAGGAACCTCCTTCCTTGGTTATTAAAGCATAGGTGAGGGGTGCAGAGGCTCTTGGTAATGGATAACTGCTTCTCAGACTGGCAGTAATTCATGTACATTGTAGGGGTGTGCGATATTGCTGAAAAATGATATCTCGATATTTTCTGTAATTTCGTGGATAACGATAAACAATATTTTGCATTATTCAAAAATGTGTTAAGTCTTATATTTCAATGTAGTGAAAAAATTGGATTAGCTGTGTTTGGGTTAATCCTGGGTTTGTCTGGTTCTGGCGTTTTTGCTTGGTGCTGTGTGTGTCGGTGGCTGTTAGGCCTGACACGTGGTCTCTATTAATGTATGTGTATAGTTGGGTCTCAGCTTTGTTACACAGCTAGTTAAAAGTGCGGCGTCTCTGCAGCAGCCTATTGTAAAGGCGTGGAGCCGTCCGATAATGACAGCTTGCATATCCATAACGCGCCGATTACGATATTATCTTGGATGATATATCTCACACACCCCTAGTACATTGTAATTCATTTTATTTATCCTTGCTGAACATGTCCCAATAAATCAGCTGAAGTTGCTGAAGCAATCCAATCCTTTTCTGCTTCTCATTGGCTAGTCTGTGTAGTGGTCACAGAATTGCTTTATCCTTCCGTTTTGTAGTTCTTTTGGTTCAATAGCTTGACAATATTTCAATGGTTCATTCAGTTGCATATAGTTCATTCAGTCGTTTGTGGAATATGTAATATTGTAGAAGTGTTGATGGGGGACTTGTGCATCTGTTCTTTTTAAATACCAATGTTATTATTTTGCTGTCAGTCTCAAGTTGTGATTTGTTGTGGTTACTCCATGCTTATTGTAATGCATGCAACATGACCAATGGATCCTATGATTTATTGTGGCACCCATTTATTTTCTATGCAGTAGCTCTTTAGGCTGGATTAACACAAGCGTATGATGTGCAGCACATCATACGCTCGTGTAATAAAATAAAATAAAGCCGATAATACTTGCCTAGTTCCGGACACACAGCGTATGACGCGCAGATGCTGTGTCCGGAATGCAGTATTTCGCATTTTGGCTGGCATATATACGATGCTCCCAAAAAGCGACACAGGAAGTGCTGTGAATGCAGAGGGAGCATTCACACTGTCACTGGTAAGTGCAAAAAAAAAAAAAAAAAAAA
>WMED01015211.1:0-13732 GCA_019650415.1 Pipa parva | reverse complement strand
CCGAAGTGAGGCGAACAGTACGCAGCTCACTTCGGAGCTTAGTGAATTACCCCCTTAAACATCGAGTTTTTTTATCTCGATTTTTTTCTAAATTTTCAATGGAAAGATACCCATACTACTAATGTAAAGTATGGCTACCTTTCCATCAAAAATTTAAAATCAAGATTGAAAAACTCAATCTAAAAAAAATTGAATAAACCTTGTGAAAACAATGAGAGATCTTGCTCTGTAAACTTGGAAAGACTGAGAACGGTCTTTCAGAGTTTAATAAATTTCACCCAAGATAAATGGGGGTTGTTCACTAAAGTCCAAATTGTTGCGTTTACGTGCGAATTTACTAGATAAAGAAAATCGCAATAGGCTGCCACTGTCACAAGTCGCGTCTTTATAATGAGAATATTCTCGCAGCTGTGACTTTATTATGGGAAAATTGTTGCAATCTTAACTTTAAAAATTGTTGTGACTTTACAATGGGGAAATTGTCACGGATTTGTTATGGGAATCCGCTGTTTGCGAATTCGACAGTCGAATTTGCACCTTAGTGAATAACTGTCAAAAAGACATTTTTATATAAATTGAGTTCTTCACTTTTACTTATGATCATGGCCTAAAAAAAAAAAATTCTGTTTTTGTTAGTTATTCAACTATTGTGTATTGTATTTCTATCATAAATGTGTAACAAAGATGACTTTTGTTCCAGTCCCAGGATTTGAACCCTGGATGGCCTGTTGAGGATTCATTCGTGTTGGTTTACTAGCACCTGATCCCAGCCCTGCTTGCTCTTATTTTCCTGCCTTGCACAGTTCCTTTGAATAAGTAGATTTGTTTACTCCTATCTGGAAGCTGGTTGCCAGACTATTCCTACTAGGCTTTGGCTATATATACTTTGCAGGCTGGCTGTGTCCTTGCTTGGTTATAGGAACTACTTCCTGTGTTCCTCATCTAGCCTCTTTTGAGTCTTTGGGGGGAATTCACTATGCTCCAAAGTGAGTGAGTGTTCGCCTCACTTCGGAAAAACTGAAATGCACATGCTGATGTCCTGCACACGGACATCAGTGAGCGCATTAAAGGGAATCCCCTCCTGGTGAGAGCACTCAAGTCTCCGAAAGCATTCAGCTAAGACTGTAGTAAAAGAAACAAACCCCCTACTTCTTTTCTGCTCCGATGCCTGACTTGATTCTCAAGTCGTTGGGCAGGGATAAAAGGATGATTGATCCCTGCTAAACTGTGATTTAAGATATCTGTTTGGCGGACCTTTAATGTCAGTCATCCCTTTAGCTGTGCCAAACCCAACTTGAGATTCAGGTTAGGCATCAGGGCAGAAAAGAAGCAGGGAGTTTGCTTCTGTTACTACAGTCTTAGTTGAATGTTTTTAGCATTCAGCTAAGACAATCCCCTGCTTCCTAAAAAAAAGTCTGTTAAGTGGACTTGACAGGTACACTTTAATTTCATGTGTACCTGGCTATTGGAGATTCTATTTTTGGACATTCCCTTCTACTCCTCCATTAACCACCTCAGCACCAGCAGTGGGTGATGTCCCCAGGGGCCTCAACCTGGGAATCCCCTTGCCGCAATGGCCATACCTCCATGCGTGGGTTAAGGGTGAAGACCAGGGATCTCTTAGACTCTACTCCCTGGGTGGGGCCAGCATCAAACGTGCTGTGGTGTCTTGAAAACTCCTAAGTTATCCTGACAAATATTAATTCAGTTTCATTTCTGCAAAATAACACAAGATGTCACCATACCTGCATTCCAGTCAATAAACTAGTGATAACATACCAAGATATTTTGATGAGTTTGACATATTACAAAAGAAGCATTAAAAATTCCAGCACAATCAGCATTGCTATATGTTCTATAAGTAGGGTCCATTTTAGGTAGTTAGGTTGTAGCTTTAGTTTATGAAAAACCATGTCATTTCTATTAATCAGGTAGTAGTTTTACAGGTTTCTAAGTTGTCAGGTCTCCTACTTTAATGACTACATTTTGCAGAAGTTTGAGTATAAGGGTAATTTATGATGTACAGATGTCTAGTTTCTATTAGCTATTGGATACTCATTTAGTGACTGGTTAACTGATATGGCATTTTACCTTCTGCATAAGTAATCCATGGACTCCTCTATAAAACTTCTTTTTATTACTAAGGCAGAAAATCTATATTAGGAGGTTTGTATAGCTCAGGTATTTTATGAGTTGGTTTTATTTGTAGAATTTCACTTTTGGAGTCATTACTTGTGGTAACAAATTGACCTTGGTATTTGGATATATATCAGAGTCACTATGAGAATTTGCACTTAATACAGCAGGATACTATTAAACTAAAAGTGATGTTTACCACATATCTGTTCATGATTGGTTTTCACATAAAGTATATTCATGCAGGATTCAACAGTCTTCTAATGTTCAGATCTTGGAACTTGCTGGGTTTCACCCAGACACTCAGAGTTTGCAAAGCATACACCAGATCTCCTGGGAAGCCCTCAAGTTCTCTGGCCCTCATGTATATCATAAAGCTCTGCCCTCTCCATCACTACCCCCTTTATCACATAAAACATTGTCTCTAAAATATGTAGTCGTGACCCCTGATGACCTGATTTGCATCATTATTGTACTGAAAACATTCAGCTTGGGTTTATTTTTAACACAATAGTTCTTCTTTCTAACCAGTATGGGGGTCTTCATTTTTAGCCCAAGCTATGAGAATTTCTCCATAGTTTGGCAGCTCCTCCTTTTGCTTGCTTTTTACTTACAGTTTCAGCTATTATATATTATGTTTCTGCATAGAGAGCTATCTTTAAATGATTAATTACAAAATAAACTAATCAGTAAAACCCATTTAGAAAGTTAAATGACCAGTCATCTCTCCAGTTTACACACCCATCCTTGACATAATGTAGTGAGAGTATTAAAAAAGCTGTTTTGTCTTTTATCCACATTTTTTCCCTTGGTGAGTAGATATGATATGAGTTAATAGATTAAATGTAGGTTTATTTTACTCTTATATACCTGACCTGTCCTATGTCTGATGTCAGAGATATTCTTATCCATGAATGAATAGTATTTTATTGAAAAAGTAATGAATCAATTCCCCAAAAATCCTAGATAGAGGGGATAAAAATGATAAAATATTCTCTATTATTACCAGAGATACCTCTCTGTATTCCTTATCTATGGCCCTAAGATCTAAATACCATTCAAATAAGCATCTAAACTGGCCCCCTCCCACATAGTAGTTGCTTATCAGAGAGACTTTCAGCTTCTATTGTTGTCAAGTAGATTACAGTAAGTAATCCAAGGGTCTCTACTTTTACCAGTTGTGGAACTGGAAATTGAAACGCAGTTCTCTAACATGCTAGTAGGGTAGAAAAGCAAAAGAAATGCATTACTATACACAGTAAGCTAGCTAAATTCATACAGCACTGTAAGCCAGGAGTCACATTAGCTGATTTTCAGCTGAGCTTTTTTTAATGAGACTCATTATCTATCTAACTTGCAAAACACAATAGCCTGTTTGGATTATCCCACAGGAAACAATGGAGACTATTTTTCCAGCTCAGCTGAAAATCAGCTAGTGTGACCCCAGCCTAAGGAAAAAAAATAAGATCTATTTCATTTTTTATGTGAATGACAGCAGGATAAGATAAGACATTAGGAAACATTAATGCAGGGGTGCACAACCTATGGCCTGTGGGCCATATCCGGCCCGCGACACATAGCTATCTGTCCCACATTGTTATACGCACAACAGTGACATTTCTGTGTAAACTTTACAGCTAGTTTTGCTCCAATCTTAGTTCTGTTTCTCCCTCTTGTCTTTGATGCGGAGCTCAGTATAATGTGGTTATCTGTCTGCCTCCCAGAATTCTCCTGCCACCGGAGCTCCTGGGAAATGCGACTTTACCTAAATAAAATCGCATATCCCAGGAGCTGCCTTGTATTGAGTTCCACACCAAAGACAAGAGGAAGAAGCAGAACCGGGAGTGAAGCAAAACTAGACCGGATCACCAGCTGACAAGCTGACAAACTGCACAGCCAAGGAAGCAGAAGTGCAAGCAGTCCCTTGCGATCCTCGCACAACAAGCCAGCACCAGGGGAGACTTTAGGGGGTTATTCACTAAGGTGTGAATTCAACTGTCAAATTCTTAAACAGTAGATTCCCATAGTAAATCCATAACAATTTCCCCATTGTAAAATTGCGACAATTTTTTAAAGTTAAGATTGCAACAATTTCCCCATAATAAAGTCACAACTGCAACAATATTCCCATTATACTGCGACAGTAGCCGCCTATTGTGACTGTCTTTATCTGACAAATTAATACCTATAGGCAACAATTTGGACTTTAGTGAATAACCCCCATTTATTTGGATATAACAGATAATGAGAATATTGTCGCAGTCACAACTATACTTTGGAAAATTTTCTCAGTTGTAACTTTAAAATTTGTCGCGGTCGCCACTTGTAAAGTCGAGACTTTGAAGCAGACCGTGACATGCATGTCACAAATTTATATGGCCCCCAGGCAGAAAAATGTTGGGCATCACTGCATTAATGGTTAAAGAGAGAAAGCTTAGAAAACAGCACCTTTTGGACTACTTTATAGGTAATGAGAGTAGAGGAAGATCAATACAAGTGGACAAATGTTACTCTTTTATTGATTTCAGTATATATTTAAAACAATCAACAATCTTATCTCTTGGCTCTCCAGTAGTAATATTAAAAATCTATTTTCATTTTATTTTATTATAGACATAACAGAGGGATATAAAGTAAGCATTGGGTGAAATATGATTGTTTCTTACACTGTAAAACCCCATGTTATGTGTTTTTGAAGAATGAAATCTCTTTGGATTTTTACTATTACTACTGGGATGCCGACAATTGTTTGTTAATTCATATAATGGTCAAGTGGAGGTGTTTAGTTTTTTTAAGTAACAGATATATTACATAAACTTTTGAATTTGAGGAACCTTATTTGTTTTTCACATTTAAAAGAACTCCACCAAAGAAGGATAAGGTTCAAGCCTCAGATCCTACATCCCAAAGGCAAGCTATAGTTGGGGGACAGAGTAATGGGCAATTTACAAGTGAGATCTTATGGAGTGTTGACCATTGTTTTAGGTTTTAGAGTATCCATATGATAATGAAAATAATAAACTCCTTTTAAATCGTTTTAAGATGCAAAAGAAAATGTTTGGTTGAGGCTCATCTGGGGTTAACAGGAGAGATTAAGCACAAGAGATAGAACAAACACAATATGTCAATGTGTTTTAGGTCATAAATTAAATATGCATAGGGTTCAGATTTGTATGGTTTACTTGTGAGCTTACACATACCTAATACATTATTTATATCGTATACTAAGTGCCTGTCGTTGCTAAGGCATTTTAGAAAGCACATTTATAAAGTGAGTTAAAACTAGAGAGGCTGGATTTAGCATTTCTAGTAAGGAATAGAAAATGTGCTGAATTGATGTGGCAGCCTACATTTCCCAACATTAAATTTTTAAAGTTTTATGCTAGAAAGGATTTAATATTACTTTAAAACACAACATGAACTCTACAGATATTAAAAACATAATGCGTCCTGCATGCTTATCCCCACTGCCACCTGAAACACAAATTCAGCAATCTATTAATCAAGTCCAACAAAATGCTAGAAAATATTTACTGTACATTCGAAATGAATAAATACTGAGAATAATGGATATTAAAGGATATCAGAGGCTATAGCTGAAATGGAGAGCACTGATTAATCTGATTAAAAAAAATAAAGATGGAAACACTGGTAAAAAAAATAGCGAGCCAGACGTATTTATTACTGGAATAATTCATGTATTTTCTTTATTTGAAAGGAACGTCTTTCTAAAGGTGTAATTTAACAATAACACAAAATCATTATCTTTCTTTATAGTATCATAATTATATGAAAAGTTATACAGTGGATAGCAGAATACGTGAGTATTTTCTAGAGGTAGAACTCCCCTATAATAGCAATTGTTTATGTATAGGGTTCTTTTTTTTGCTATTACTTACTTGTAGAGTGGTCTGCATTCTTGTTATTACTTCTTTCACATACTATTGCTTCCTATCAATGCTGTTCTTTTACTAGAAGCACTCATTTTTGGTGAATAATCAGCAACAGCGATTTAATTAGCAATTTGGAACTGCTTTGACAGAAAGCCTTCATTTTGTTACTCAATCTGAAGAGGCCAAGTGTAACAGCATAATTGCTAACAGAAATAAATTGTTAATTCCTCATTTCTAATGGGCTAGCATATTATATTATTTAATCTAGATACCAATTAATTAATCTCATCAAAAGCTTTTTAATATCTAGGGTTATGACCAACTGCTACTGCACTGTATTTGAAAGGCTATCATCTTATTATGAATTATAATAATCTGATTTAGCTCTGTGGCCCATCTGTCAGTTTGCTTTCCTTCCCTCACACACACACAGCTTTCTTTTTTTTCCCATACACACACAGTCTGATTTTCTCCAGAAAAATGATATTCAGATTTGAACCCAGGACTGTTATAATTTAAGCAGTGTCTCTGCTGCTGTGCTGTATAGTCAGTGATGGAGACTGAGTTGGATTTTAGTTGTGTGATTGATATCTGTTAAAGGTATTGCTTAACTGGATGAATGTTCAACTGATGACTCACATGACTCACATTGTTTTACACATTTCCCATAGGGGCATATGGAATCTAGTTAGTGACAACATGATGTAGCAAATAATACTATGTTACAGACACAGACTTACAATACACAGACATGCTTTAACTATAGCAAATTGGGTTGGTTGTCTCATTGTTAGGCATATTTAAGTGCAAGCTGGAGAAATAAATATAGTTGTACCATAATTAATTATGAGTTTAGTACAGTTTGCACTTGTAATAACATTTGTAAAATTATTTATCTATCTTACCATCTAGTTTAAGAGCTATAAAGAATAGGTTACCCATGCGAATATATAAATAAGAATGATGAGAAGATAGATGAGAACTTGGTGCTGCATTTTGCATATGGATGAGAATTAAATCATTTGGTATTGCCCTGGGCATACTCTATACATGCAGCTGTAGCAGGGTAATCATACCTCTATCTATAGCATCAATATTAAGGTCAAGGAAAAAAAAATGTTTACAAGCGTAAGGATGAAAATATCAACATAATGCTGAATCAGCAAGAACACAGCAACAACAACAACTTCCTCACTGTTGTCTGTGGAAATAAAGTTTATTTGAGGCTCATGAGAACGTTGGCAGGGCAACAACAAGATGTATAAATATTTCATGCGTTCTAAGTATGGATGACATGCCAACATTAATGTTGTGCTTCAAAATTAACAACAAAAATATAGTAGACAAAATCAAATAAGGATACAAAATTCATACTTCACTGCCAGAACGGGCACAGTAGAGATTTCTAGCACACAGAGACACTCTCCTTTGTCATTATTGTACCTTAAATAGAGTAATGGTGTTAAAATTATAGTGTGAAGATGGTCAGATAAATAATATGTTTGACAGAAATGTAAATAAAGTAATGAAGTATGTGTTCGTGTGTAATTTGACTGTTTTATGCTGGTCTGTTCTGAACATTTCACATCCTTCGTTTGCATATTAGATCACTTAGATTGTAAGCTCTATGGGGCAGGGACCAACATCCTCTTGTGTCAATTGCAACCTGGCACTTAAAGTGATTTTACGCTTGTAAGTTACTCACTTGTAAATGGGTAATGTACTTTTCCCTTGTCTGTATTGTAATTGTATTGCTGAATTGTACAGCGCTGTGTAAATTTGTGGCGCTTTATAAATAAAAATTCTACATACATACATACATATTCAGTAAATTTAAAGTACTTTTCATGTATATAAAAGGCCATATTTTATGAAGTTTGGCTGTTTGGTTATTACATGGATCTTTGTTGTATTTTAAATGACGACACCGAGAAGCTCTCATTTGTTGCTTTCAGGCAACCATAAGAGTTCTGAGTGGTAAGTGGAAAAGCTGGGCCCTATTGGGAACAGTGCCTTCTCCCCAGGGAAAGGGATTAGCCAATGAGACATACCTGGAGAAATAGAAATAGAATATATATTCACTTGTCTACTGTAACCATATTTATTAGATTGCAATAACGGGAAACAGCCAATAGTAAGAAAATTGAATAGAAAATACACCCAGTAGATAATTTTTACTGGAGAATATTACTACATCGGTGCCACAACTATTACTACTGCAAGTACTTGACAAACACTTGACAAGATGACATTTTAATAGGTATGCTCTAAACCCTGTATTAAACTGTATTTGGTGATGTGATGGTAGCAATTTCGCCACAGGAACGTATACTAAACTACTGTATATACTCGCCTGTTATGGAATCTAATGAATACATTTGAATGCAGTATAATATACTTAAAACCACACCTTATAGTTACATTGAATCAGTGGATGCTATTTCATTCTGCATACAGCTGTAGATCACTTACAGGAGCCACATCCTAAGGTCATTTTACTAGCTTTCCCAACTGTAACATTACCCACATTGATTATACTTTTTATGTTAGTAAGAAAATGAACTAAAAAGTGGAATTCGCTGCTTAAGCCTTGCAAGAGCAGATGTGAAGTATAATTCACTTGAGAAAGAGAAGGAAGCAGATGTTATGTAGTAAAGTTGTAATCCTAAACTCCAATGAGAAATATTGGACTAGTATCCCGGTAGCTTCAGCAGGTCTGAACGTCCAGAATATGGAATGCAGAGGTTAGGATAGCTTCTGGTGGAAATAACTGACATAAAAGCCTTAGAGGAACTATTAACTTATATAAGAAAATGATGGCAACAATTGTATTTCTGAGAAATGTTTAGCAATTTTTCTTATTGAGTAACAAGAACCTGTTTTCCTTTAAGGTTCGGTATTACTGTTCTGATAAAGCATTGTCATATTTCATATCATACTCTGCATAATAAAGCATCATCATATCTCTTTCAAAAGAACTCTTGGCATCTACTGAGAGATATTTATTCACAATCTAAGCCAAGACACAAAACACTGAATTCATGGTAAGACGCAAAAGCAGGTTGGTATAAACTGCTATCCACCTTCAATACAAGCCATACATAATCCCAAGAACATAGAATAAAATGATAAACCAGGACCCACTACTTGGGTGATTTATCGCATATGATTTATTTTTTGGACAGACACAGAGTTTATGTGCTATGTGCAATAAATCACATGTGGTAATTCACAAAAGTATTGGATTCTGCCTCATCTTTTTATTTATTTATATGTTCACTGGCAGATGTTGGTCAAAAGCATGCTGGTTGGATACTGTGTTTGTATACACCAGTTTCCACACAATTCTTTATTTTATTATAATATATCAGCACCCTTCTTTAAGACATATTATATGGTGTCTTAAACATAGTGTAGTGCGAGTCCATTGTCTCTGGGATTATGCTTGGATTTCAAATAATAGTGTTATTTAATGATTGTATTATCTGTACTGTGGTGATTATAAGCATCGGTGACAAAAGCAAGAGGGGAAAGAATTTTAAGACATAGAGTGAGTGATAAGGATGAGTAGAGGATAGATGTTACAACAGTCACAGTAAAAAATGCTAGTGGTTATAGAAATAAGCTTTAGGACTTGGAACAATAAAAAGGAAAAGGTTGAGATAAGAAGGAATTCAATTTATACTTCGTAATGATAGACTAAAAACAGAAAGAGAGGGACCTTGGGGGAAAAGCAGATGTACTTGAGAGAAAGATCTATTTCTGTTTGTATTTGGTAGGGAATCCTGCCTATGATAATATTAATGACTCATAAATTTGTATGGTAACTGTTGCAAGAAACAGAGAAAAAGCCAAACGGTTCTAGACCTCTGAATATATCTTTGCAGTTTACTTTTGTTTGTTTTGGCAGCGTTTGAAATGAAAAGAATTAGACGCAGAAATAAAGCACACAAGTATTGTTCTATAGACAACATTTTCCACATAAATCCCTGGGTATCCCAGTTGGGATATACGTAAAAGCCTTTTCAAAGGCGTGTTCCCAAGCACTGAATTTTTTCAGATGCCCCAAAATAAGTCTACCTCATTTCAATTTGTTCTTGTATTTAAACGTTTGCTTATTCTTGTACTCTTTGTTTTTTTCTAAATTAGCAATGAGGAAAAAATAGATTTGAGATAAAAAAATATTAATGAAGTAGTAGAAATGGGTTTCTAATTTGCTACAACTCAGTGGAATATCAGTTCATTACTGGAAAAAGCTTCTTTAGGAAACTTAAGATAAATTTACTGTGTTATATTGAATTATTTTTTCTCAATGCGTTGGAATGCTGCAATTGTATTCATATTACAAACTGTCAAATGACAGTCACTTTGTGACTTGACAGTTTCTCTTCCTCCAATTTAGACTGTAAGCTCTATGGGCCAGGGACCCCCATCCTCTTGATTCAGTCATGGCCTAGTACTTAGGGGGTAATTCACCAAAGAGCGAACTTACCCTCCGATCGTTCGCTTCAGTACACATAGCCTGTTATGCGCTCGCAGATGTCCTGCACACGGACATCAATGATTGCTTTAAAGGGATTCCAGTCTCACGAGGCATCTCGAGTTGAGCCTCGTGAGCTTAGCCGAGACTGGAATCCCTTTAAAGCGTTCGCTGGTGTCCACGTGCAGGACATCAGCGAGCGCATAACAGGCTATGCGTACTGAAGCGAACGATCGGAGGGTAAGTTCACTCTTTGGTGAATTACCCCCTCAGAGTGATGTATTTTCTTGATTATATGCTTGTAATTTACTTCACTTGTTCTTTGTTACGTATTTCCCTTGTCTGTATTATAACTGTATAGTTAATTTATACAGAGCTGCGTAACCTAGTGATTAGAGTTGGCCGAATCGATTCTGCAGAATCGCGATTCATTACGAATTTCACTAAAACTTCGATTCGTTACGGATCCGAAGTTTATGCTAATTCGGTGACCTGAAGCACTGTTATTTTTCAAAAATCGCGCCATTAACATCATGTGACAGCGGGCTGAAGCATTGGTTATTTGTGGACAGCATCAGGGAATAGATGAAAGTCCCGGCACTCCGAAGATGAAGTTAAAACTTGATCTTTATTGTATCCATATAGGTAAAAAACATTAAAATGACAATAACTGGGGCCTACGCGTTTCGCGCATAGCGCTTACTCATGGCTCAAAACAGATTAAAAAACATACAGTTTAAATAGTAAAAGCATACCTTTTACATCATGTGACAGCGGGCTGGAGTGTTGGTTATTGGTGGACAGCATCAGGGAATGACATGTGACGGTTCCAGCAAATCAGCAACCGGCAGGCTTCAGTGATGTCACAGGACTATAAATTCGGCAGCCATTTTGATTTTTGTCATTCTTGGCTGTGATTTTCAGAGACAAGGATTGCTGCTGCAAGTTTTGTGGGAGAAGCGATTCACTGCTACTTAGCTTTTAGATAATTGCAAGTGTGTTTTATAGACACATCTTGTTTAGGTTAATTGATTTTTCACACTGTAGTATTGCACATTTTTAAACTACAGTGCATGGTCTGTGTTTAACCGGACAACAGACAGCTCCTGGAGCTGCTTTAAGCAGCTGAGTGTTTTACAAACACTTCTCACACAGAAGCTGCCTTTTTTTGAGGGTTTTTTTTTCTTTTTTTGTGGCTTTTTTGGTAACTTTTCTGGGATCTGTATTAGGCATCTTATACAGCACTTTTTAGCTGTTTAGTTGCTGCAGGGTGTTTTAAATACACTCTTCTACAGAATCAGCTTTTCCTGGGTTTTTTTTTCTTTTTTAGGCTTAATTTGATAATTTTCTTGGTCTGTCTTTTACAGTACCATTTAGTTTTCAGTTGTTAATTTCTGCAGGTTGTTTTATATACACCTGTTACAGAGCCAGCTCTTTTTTTCTGCTGGTTAAAGTTTTTTTTTCAAGTGCACTCGGTAACTGTCTTTTACAGTGCCATCTACATTTATTTAAATTCAGTTAATTTCTGCAGGTTGTTTTAGACACACCTGTTACAGTTACAGTTCTTTTTTCTGGAGGGTGGTTGTGGGTTTCTTTTGTTAAACTGCACGGTCACTGTATTTCACAGGACCATATTTAATCATTTAACTTCTGGTATTTTCTGCAGGTTGTTTTTTATACATACCTGTTAGAGAACCAGCGTTTTTTTCTGGGGGGGGTTGCGCCTTTTTTGGTTAAGTGCACATTAATCCCACTGTAGGTAATTCACCAGTGTTTCACATTTGTTCATCTAGGTAATTGTCAACCAAGTTAATAACAGTTTTGTTAAACTTCTATTACTGTTCACTTTGCTAAATTGAACGTTTAAAACATCAACAACATATACTCATTTTTTAATAAAGTACCTCTGTTTTTTTTCCCCTTTTTTTTTTTTTTAAGGTATACACATTCAATAAAGTACCCCTGGTTTTCTTTTTTCATCCCATTTTATAAAACTTAAAGTTATATTAATATCTATCCCTTCTTTGTTTGACCACATTTATATTTTTGTTAAATCTATTTAATTACATTAGTGTAATTTAGTTCCATTTACAACAGTTCAACTAGTTCTATATATCAAAGGGTGTTTTTAGTATCCACCCCATCAACGTTATTTCCATTTCATATTTAGGATAAATCTATTTAATTACATTAGTGTAATTAAGTAGTTCCATTTAATAGTTACATTTTTTTATATTCAAGGGTGTATAAGTATCCTACCCTCAAACAGTTTCTATATTTCCTAATTTGGATAAATCTATTTAATTACATTTCTGTAATTGAGTAGTTCCATTTAATTCAGTTACTTTTTTTATATTTAAGGTTGTTTAAGTATACACCTCATATACAAACGTACTTTTTTGTCTAATTCATATTTAGGATAAATCTGTTTAATTACATTCGTGTAATTAATTAGTTCCATTTAATACAGTTCTATTTTCTATAAAAGGGTATTTTATTACCCATCCCATATCCCTTTGTCCCTGTTTACATTTTAAATAATTATATTTAATTACATTAATGTAATTAAGTAGTTCCATTTAATACAGTTAAATTTTTTATATCTAAGGTTGTATAAATATATACCTCTTTTCTTTTCTTCCTAATTCATATTTTGGATAAATCTATTTTATTACATTTCTGTAATTGAATAGTTCCATTTAATTCAGTTACCTTTTTTATATTTAAGGTTGTTTAAGTATACCCCACATATACTTTTTTTCCTAATTAATATTTTGGATAAATCTATTTAATTACATTCGTGTAATTAAGTGGTTCCATTTAATAAAGGTCACCTTTTTTTTAAAAAGGGTATTTTAATACCCATCCCATATCCCTTTTTCCCTTTATAAATTTTTTTATCACTCTAATTACATTTGTGTAATTAAGTAGTTCCATTTTATAAAGTTCATTTTCCTATAAAAGGGTATTTTAATACCTATCCCATATCCCTTTTTCCCTTTATAAAATTTTTATAACTTTATTTAATTACATTCGTGTATTTAAGTAGTCCCATTTTATAAAGGTCACTTTTAGTATCCAGTTCAACCCCAATCTTCAGTTTTCCAAAAAATTATTAATATTACAGATTCTGTACTGTTATAAAGCAGACAATATGGCATACAAAGAGTAGCAGGTGCTAGCAGCAAAGTTCCAAGAGCAGGTACTAGTGCACGAAGGGTCC
>WMED01015209.1:0-10028 GCA_019650415.1 Pipa parva | reverse complement strand
ATGACAAATCCAGAATGTTGGAGAGAAAATTATGACAAGTGGGGGTCTGGGGATAAAGTCTGCTGTCACATTTCACTACTGCATAATTACAGCAAAGAATAATAATAAAAAAAAAAAACACATTTTACTAAGAACTTGTAACCTACTGCAACTAATCAGCAGTCTCAATTTACGTTTACATAGATTGACTGGATAAAGTAAATATCTGATTGGCTGAACTGGGTTAATAGATCTGGGCAACCTTTTCCCCTCTTAATTTCTCCCCCTGGAGTGAAATGCAAACTATTCATTTACATTTAGACTATTAGTAGAATATTTTGGGAGGTTGCTCGAAAAAGATTTATGAAAAAAAGCAAACCACTAACCACCCCCATGTGGAGTATACATAAATGGGACTGCTCTACCCTCTCCCTGGACTTACCTCAGCAGATAAGAGGGATATATAAGGACACAGCACATAAATCAGCAGGTAAATGAAACATGGGCAACAATCCCCATCCTGTGTATGGAGCTGGGATAGCTAATGTATTTGTGTCAGAAGTAAAAGGAGAACAAGCACTATATGTAGAAGTCAAAAGAGGTGCCCAGGAAAGGAAGTTCGCTGGAGAAAGAGGACTGAGCAAGTCTAATGTGCGCAGGTGACGGCTTATTTTTGTGAGGCAGCAAAAAGTCCAGTTAGCAAGTGCATATGCACAGAAAGTAATCAATTATTATTTCCCAAATTAGATTTTGAATAATATTATGACATGAATACCATGGTACATAAAGCTCCATATTATAGTCTTTCAAGTAGACTATGAGTAGACTGTTGGGCTGGCCCTGTGCTTTCTCCCACTGGGCCTCATCAGCAGAGACCTAATAGTTGGCAGCGCATGTAGATGAGGCTCAATTCCCGGCATGTTTTCCTGAAATGTGTCTATAAAACAAACTGCTATTTTTGTTCTAATCGCTAAATAGTGTTGATAACAGACTTACATACTTCACTTGTCCTTTCTGCTTTACCTTTGGTATCTTCATCCTCAATTGTAGTGTTTGTACTTTCTGATGATTCCTGGGCAAAAATTAAAAAAACAAACAAGTAGACGTTAATTTCAAAGTCAAAATTTCAAGTTTTTTTTTTTTTTTTTTTAAATATGTGTTTTAATTACTCATTGGAAGGCTTTTTAGACAATTGCTCATGGGTTTCTGCCCATTAAGATGGCAATGCCTCATTTTGCCTCAATGCCTCATTTTGTTCCTACAATTTTTCACAGTGAACAATGGAGCTTGCCACATGTCGAGGGGGAAAGAAGATCTGTCAGGAATCGAAATGTTTATTGTTGCGTAACTCATTACCCCTTTACTGCTGGTTTGTCATGGAACCGTTATTGTGCTTCTGTTATTGAATCAAGACATACGGTAGGTTGTCCACGGTGTTGTACAAAGAAGATCACTTATGTAAACTACTCTCGGAGTGTTAGCAGGACACCCAATGCTCCTCGGTATTAACTTAATACCAGCTGCACTTACTGAGTGTGCACAGAGCTGTGGATACAAAGACAACTGCTCATTCCTCTGTTAGCCCACAGTGAGGCTAGCTTAGTCCCGGATACCAAGGCAGAGATAAAATATTGTGCACAGCCATTGTGCGCTAGATTTACTCAGTGCTTGTATTGCCTCTGCTTTAGTAAAGGACATGCACTGCTCACTAAGGAGATGACAATGACTGAACTCTGTTTAGACTGGCACAGACTACTCAACTCTGCAAAAAAAAAAAATACCAAAAGAATCCATTTTAAGGGTTTGAACATTTCCAGAAATTGAGCTACTGAGCAGGAATCAGAGTATAATATGACAATGTAACATTAGCCACTGGTAAATTCCACCAAATTCCTAGGTGCTATCACTATTTTTTATCCATCCAGCATTGCATGCCATTTATGAAGTGAGTCCTACTTTGTATGTATCAGATCTATTGAGGGATGTCTTTGCCATAGTTTAAGGGTAGTTAATAAAAAAAATTCATAAACAGGGGCAATAGTTTACAGAAGTCTAATAAATAACAACCAATCAGCAGTTAGTATTCACTTTTAAAAAGGAGCTAGAAACATCTATAAACAATTTCGCCACTGATAAATTCCCCTGAATATCTTTGGGTCCTTTTTACAAATGTTTGACTATAAATGCTCTGTCTATATTTTCATGTATTTAGACTAGATTAGTTGGAGCACACTAGAACACTAGAATTGCAGTAGCACTGTGACTAGGCAGGTAGAGTGCTACTGGGGGCATCCTTGGCATTGGCATATCTGCGTTGGATGGTTTGGGGGAACAAATGCTGGGGTCCCACTAGGTTTGCACAGGACCCTGCTCTCCTTCTTGTGTGCAGGTGACCATAGATGAGAGGGGACCAGCTGTAGTCGATTGCATCCACTGATAAATTGGCAGGTGGTGGAAAATATTGGTCCCTTACCACCAAATGAATGGATACTTGGCGAGCTTTAGCAGTGATGTGTAAATAAGTGAACAGTAGTTCTACTGCATCTGTGAATTGTAGTGTTTCTGTGCCAAACTAAACAGACTCTTGTCCTCTCTGGGTCCCAGAGGAACCAGCAAGGCATAAGACAAAACAAAGACTCACCATCAACTGGACACTCGAACTGGACTTTCTTTTCTGGAAAAACAAGGAGAACAGATAGGAAGGATAGTGAGACACGCAGCCAGCAGCACAGTGACCATAGGGGGAAGCACAAAGGACAGCACACTGACCACAAGTAGCAGAACAGAAAGTCAGGCAGGCATCAGCAGCACAAACAGCTGTAAACATAGAGAACAATACAAAACACAGATGGACCATTAGAGAGGATGATGAAGAGAGCAGCACAGGGCCAACGCAACAAGAGCAGTTGGTTAGAAGAGACAACAGAAAAACAGCTTGAGGCAAAGGGATATGTACTGGACTCCCTAGAACATGGACACACAATAGAACCAGATTTTAAGGCATTTAAGATTCAGTTTGGTTGGACATTAGCACAGAGAGTGGGTCAGTCCCAAAAAGCTCTGTATAGTAATCAAATTACAGTGAATTGGGAGGCTGGACTTAGTCCACAATAGGGGTTTGGTATGTAGATAGATATAGAGCAGAATAGGGAAGGCAACAGGATCATTTTACAGAGGTTGTAACTGTGAAGAAGCGATAAATCAGCTTTTCGCTAATGAGAAGCAGACAACTCTGAGGTCTCAGGACCTCTGTGGTGGCCCACATGTTAATTTTACAATGTTTTGAAGATCAGGTGCCGCACAAGTTGGTAAAAAAGATGGTATTTTAGAACACCCACCTGTAGGCTGGGAGTGACTTTAAAGATGGTTGGAAAAAATATACCATGCCTTCTTCTTTCAAGGTTAACAAGTTCTTAGGTTATTTTGTCAAATTACTATTTAATTGCTAAAAGGCATTTAAACATCATTTAAAGGAGAGATAAAGTCCGAATTCTTGGGTATAGCTCTGAATTCACATTTGATCGTCACTTCCCCATGTTTGCTTATTGATCAAATTCTGCAATGTGGCGAACATGCTAATTCAGGTGACCATGATTGTTGCTATTTTACAGAGCACTTTGCATCACTTTGTGTACACATGACTATTGACCAAGCGGCAGAATCTGTTGCAGTAACAATTTCAACAAGGTGTAGAGCTCCACATTCACCTGTTTGACTTCACCACATCAAAGTGGTGAATTGGAAGGTTGATGGCAGGGCTCCAGTGTGGCATAAGGCAACTAAATTGTCTACTACTTAACCTGCACTAGGGACAAGATGACATAGAAACAGATGTATTATTCACTTATATACAGGTACTGGATTTGCGATTATTTTGGCGATATGACTTGAACTTTAGTGAGGTGAATTCATCCTTTAGATAATAAGGCCTATAAACTGGCTGGTATGCTAACTGCTATTCAAGGTGTGACAAACTGGCTTAGCTCACAGCTACTAGAGCCCTTTATTTCCCACTGAAACAGAGAACTCCAGCAGCTCAGAGAGCAGGAGCCGCAGAACCATTTTCTGGCCCTCTAACACTGCACTGAAGTGTTATCCAAGCTGATAGGCTCAGTGCAGACTACACATGCTCAGACCAGGTCTGTACCATAGACATAGCACAAGGGGTTCATTCTTTATTCCTTATAGTGGTGGCATTGTGGTTTTGAAATTAGGAGTTCAGCTGACTGCAAAGCAATCATGGCAGCCAACCTGTGACTTTGGTTACTCTCAAATAAAATCTGTTTTGGACCTGTTGTTCCAAGTCAACCAAATGGATTTTTTGAAAATGAGTATATTATTTAAGAGTTAAGTGCCTATCTCCACCATGAGTACTGTTTTTCCAAATGTTCATTAATCAAGTCAAAAGTACAGCTCTAGCAAAATGCATTAGTGGTATATTTAATAAATATCCTCTTAAGTAGTCTTCCAGCACCAAACCCTGGAAAATCAACCCATGCCTTTAAGATTGATATAAAGAGAAAACAAACTCTGTAACTCTATCTCTCTCTCGGTTTAATTAGCAGGACAGGACTAAGGAGTACATAACACATATCCAGCTGGATATGGAAGAAGCACAGAGGCATATACACAGTTAAGAGGAGAAGGTAGGAATACAGTGGGAGACACAAATTAAGAATGCATTCTGACATCATGTGTTAATCTAAACAAAAACATAAGAAATAACAAATAAATAAAAAATAAAAAAAAACATATCGCCAAAAACTTATTACAGTAACTATTGTAGAACCAGATAAAGGTAACAACACAGATACTGCATTGAAAAAATGGAAAAGTCAAAGGAGATTGGATGTTGTTGGTTGAAAGAACAGTTCACATTTTTGTGTTAGGAGCCACTCTCTAGTTATCGGGAACAGTAGGTTCAGAGTTGTTGTTTACAACACAAAGAGGTTGAAATCTCATATCCCTGAGCCACCAGGAAAGGCAAAGTAACAATAAAGTTAGAAGACATATTGGTCTTATATGAAATATTTATTGGCACACTCCCGCAAACAGAATTTGAGTAATTTTGCTCCGCGGACTTCCTAATGAACATTTATGGTCTGGATCAACAGGACATAGAAATGATGAGGCTCACCATCACCGACAGCATGTATAATTGAATGTAATGTAAAGTTCTACGATGAAAGTATTACAGTCTACATTTCAGGAATGTTAATGAGAAGATCAATTTCACAGAAGGGAAAGTAACATTTAGGAGAGACAATCCGAGGCACTTAAGAACATTTACAGAAGCAATAAGCAGTGAATAGGACATGAGAACAGAAGTCGAGGATTGATTTAGTAATGCATCTCACAGCAAATGTAACTAATAGGTTTCCCACTACCATCTGCAGTCCATTTATATTGTAGTTGTGTCAGAGAGAGCCACCAAATGATGTTCTCTACTACAGATTGAAGGAGCTTCAAATGATAACAATATAATAAACAGAAGTAATTAACAAAAGGAATAAGCAAAAGAATTGCTCGCTGATCAGCTTTGGATGGAAACAATGAAGAGATGGAAACATTATATGATAAAATGCATGTGAAATTGCACTGGCCCAAATCTCATACTCAGTAGTAATGCTTTAGATGAATCATGTTGCCTAAGCCTTACACTGAGGGGCTTAGTCATGAAAGGCTGAATAGTTGCGAATAGTCACGTAAAGATGTGAATTCACCTAAATTCGCTACTTTGGTATTCATCACACTCTGCAATGTGGCGAATTTGAAACAAATTCCACAGCTTACGACAGTGGTGAACTTATGGATCACTTTGCACCACTTTACATGCGTGTGAATCTGCCTACTCATGAAGCATTGACGTCTGTCGCAGTATTGAACTCAGCAAGGCATACTGCTTTACATTCACCACTTCGTCGGAGCTTCTACTGTACGACGGACTACACCATATTACACAAGAGACGATTCTGATGCAGTCGTGTCTTCACTAAAGGAATCATCTGTTTAGTGAATAAGGAATAGAGAATCAGAACGTAGCAACGTTAAGTGATCAGAAATCACTACAACAGCTAAATTCTCACTTTGATGAATAAGCCCCTTGTGTCAGTAATTTAAATAACCGTAAAGGGGAACTATAGTGGTAAATCATACTTAATTGATCGATCTTGCAGCAGTACACAAAGTGAACAATTGATTGATCTGGGCATGCACAGCCAGTTAGTTTCACTGAAACTTGGATGGGGAGGTGGGTTAATGTGGGGAACTGACATCACTCACACAGACTCGGAAGTGATCAGCCCTGGATCGATCGTCAGATGAATACTGATTGTGTACTGATGCTAGATCAATCAGGTAAGTATTTACCACTATAGTTCCCCTTTAAATCCTATGGTGAAACTAGCAAATAAAGTTGAGCTCTGCAGAACAGTGGACACAATGCAAAGCTTCCTAAATCACATTACTATATGCTGGAGGATACAGTTGTAGACTAAGAAATATCACTGAATATTTATTGTATAAAAAGACTAGGGAGAGATGCCTGGATCTGTATTGTGCTTGTAGGTGCTTCAGCCGTTGATGTGTAAAACTGTATACTCTTACCAACATCGCCATTACACGAGAGAATGTGGAGAGCATGGAACAATACCAGAATTTGCAGGAACAATACCAGAATTTGTAGGAACAAATGGAAGAAGGCAACTCTTCATTCATGTACACTAGCCATCCCAAACCCAAGCAAAAACATTGAATGTTTAACCACACGATTGACAAAAGACAAGCTGATGAGAATTGTCAGAATAAAATGAATATTACATTCTAACAATCAGGCATATTTATCAGCAATACCTTCCCCATTTAAAAATTCAATAGTTTAGTAATTTATCATATAATAATTTTGTCAAATTCACTTGTCATAAGAGCCTTATGGACTAAAAGATGAGTTCATCAGTATAATTCACTTTCTATAATTTGAGTTGCATCACTAAAATAGTGGCAAATTCCCTACTCCTTATTAATGTAGTTGCGGATAGATTTTATGCAAGCGTAGTGTTTTGAAGTCAGTTAAATAGAAGTAGGATGCGAACTCATGTGAATTCCCCCAGTGAAGTGCAGTGATGTCATCTTCATCATATTACACTGCCTGAGTATAAGTGAATAATATATCTATTTCACCTTGTCACTAGTTCATGTTAAGTAGACTGATTTAGTCGCAGTTGCCATTGTTACTTTTGAATGAATAGTCGCTTTATGCCACAATGAAGCCATGCTATCAACCCCCCAATTCACCATTGGTGATGTGGCGAAATCTAACAAGTGAATTTGGAGCACTACGCCTTGTCGGATTTGAGACTGCAACAGACCTTGCAGCTTGGCCAAAAGTAGAAGTACCTGTGCATATGCATGAAAAGGGATGCAAAGTGCTCCGTAAAATCACAACTATCATAGTCGGCCAAATTAGCATATTCGCCACATCACGGAGTTTAATCAATAAGCGAACATGGTGAAGTGGCAATCAAATGCAAATTTAGAGCCATATGTGGCAATTTGACCTTTAGTCAACAAAGCCCTAAGGGGATTATTGGCAAAAACCTGAATAGTCGCGTAAAGCTCTGAATTCCCATCTGTTTGCATCTATTCAGCTTCCCAGTAATCATGTATTGCGCATACTCTGCAATGTTGTGAATTCACAACCAATGACTATTTTTCTGATGGTAGCAGACCTACTAAGCTTTTCACATCACTTTGTATGCACATGCACAGGTAATTCGTCTACTGACCAAGCAACTGAGTCTGTCGAAGTGGTGAATTAGGACAGGCGTACTGCTCCGACTTCACCTGTTTGACATCACAAGATTAGAGTGGTAAATTAGGGGTTGATGGCAGGGCTCTGGTGATGCATAAAGCAGTTGACTATTCATTCAAAAGTGACAATAAAGACTGTGACTATGTGACAACATGACCTAAGGGCAAGGTGACATAAAAATACATGTAATATTAATTTATTTACAGTTAGTAGGATATGGAAAAGATGCCGCTACTCCCCTTCACTGGTTGAATTCACATCACTTTGCATCCTGCTATTATTTGACTGACTACGTCACACTATGCACCTGCCAGTGTCCGTCACTGTTTGCTCATTCGCCAAAGCTGTTTGCTGGTTAACCAATAATACTTTCCCGGCATAGCCTCACAGATCGGTGCAAAGTGAATTCAACAGGTGCTTTCACACTTTAGCAAACAACCCCCTAAGTTTTTAAATATTGCATCCTGATAAATATGAACATTTAGAAATATATTTATAAAGGGGCAAAACACATTTTAACCTTGGGTGAGGGGGAGGGGTCAGTGTTTAGTTTATAAAAATACATTTTGTTGGATTAAAGCTTTTATATATTGACATTTTTATACATATTTATATTTTGATAATGGTTGGCCCATACAGAGAACAAAAAAAATATTTCTAATGTGGATTTTTGAAAAAAAGAACAAAAACAGGGGAAATTATTTTATCAAATGATTAAAAACTATTTAATTAGGCAATAACTGGTAAAGTTTCATTATAGAATAAATAAAATGTTTATGAAAAGACAACAAGAAAACAAACCCTCCCAGAATGGCAAAATGATGCCCCTTTATATGTAAATCCCATAGCCTGTTTTACATAACGTAGAGGAACAGTACAGCAGTACAGGTAATTAACAACAAAACTTTTAAAGGGGATGTTCACCTTGGAATGAATTTCAAATCCATTATAGATTGTATTAATGACAGTTTCCAGTTAATCTATTTTCATTTTTAGTTATTCATTTGGTTTCTGGATTTTTGATCAGAAACCTTCTTGTTTGCATTTATATCATCCTCTGGTTGATGCCCCTTTAAATTGTTCAAAACTCAGCCCATGAAAAGGAGTCCATAAATCAGTCTAGTTGGAAATTGCTGTAAACCACAAGGTGATTTCATTGATCAATGCATATGGAGAAAACTACAATAATTACATATACGGCAGGAGTGCAGCTGATAAAAAGCAATACTTTCATTGGGGTCCTTTTATTTTTGTAGTTGACTTCTGGATGAAATGTATGTTCAGGGACTAATAAACTACAGCAGGTTTTGAATATGATACAATGCACCTTCCAGTGAGCATGATCCAACTTTCAGGAAAACATCAGCTAGGTACATACGATGCCAAAAGTCCAGATTCTCAGTATGATATTATGGAGGAGATTTTTATTTTTTTTTACAAAAAGGAAGGAGGTTTATTGGGCAAGGGATGGAAGTTGAGCCAGTTGGTAGGAGCTTGTTGGAAAGAGATGTAGTCTACAGTTGTGGGCATCTGGAATTTTTGCATGTATGTTATTTTCTACTAAAACACAGTGAGGGTTATCATTTAGATGCAAAGAATGGAACCCGGTGTAGCATGGCACTCCCTAGAAAGCAAAGCTTGAGAAATGTCAGTATAATGGAAAAAGCATCAGATGTGCACCAGTATTATGTATAAATGATTGACTGACATATTTGTAAAGGGCTCCATTCTTTGTGTGCTGAATAAATAGCCCCCTTTATGTCTTCAATATGTGACACCCAAACCCACCTGTTCTCTAATAAACAGATTCACACACTGGCTATACCCCTTCCCCTGAAAAAAAAAACCAAATAACATTCTTACAATTCTCTTAATGTCCCCACATTCCCAGTAAGGATACAAGAGACAACTGGAAGGGGTATTGCTAGGTTCTTTGAAGGCAAGTCAAAACTGGGTCTGTCTATCTGTCTATCTATCTATCTATCTATCTATCTATCTATCTATCTATCTATCTATCTATCTCTATCTATCTATCTATCTATCTATCTGTATCTATCTATCTGTATCTATCTATCCATCTATCTATGTATCTATCTATCTATCTATCTATCTATCTATCTATCTATCTATCTGTATCTATCTATCCATCTATCTATGTATCTATCTATGTATCTATCTATGTATCTATGTATCTATCTATCTATCTGTATCTATCTATCTGTATCTATCTATCTGTATC
>WMED01015207.1:0-13733 GCA_019650415.1 Pipa parva | reverse complement strand
GGTGTGTGTGCATTTTATTTTCACCTTCACATGATACACTTCCAGTGGGACTTTTGGTTTCTCCTTTACATATCATTGTATCAAGGATAAAGCACTATTAGTGCGTTGTTTTTTGTGCTTCTCCACAGTGTTTCTTCTGGAGGATTTGTTGTTTGGGGAAGAGGAGCGAACTCCCTTGGAGAGAGCAGCATAAAAACTGTCAAGCAAGAAATGATACATTATTTAGTGCACTGTGGGACTATTTGTTTGGTTTTGCCCAAAGAATGGCTTCTTCAGGAGAAGGGGGTAATTCAGCAAAGTGCGAACTCGCTTTAAAGGTATTCCAGTCACCTCGCGACCACTCGAGTCGCCTCACGAGACTGGAATATCTTTAAAGTGTTCGCTGATGTGCGTGTGCAGGAGAGAAGTCAGTGCGTAACCATTTTAATAAGGTGAATCGAAGCATCGCAAGGTGAGTTCGCACTTTGCTGAATTACCCCCTTTAATTCTCCTGAAGAAGCCATACCTTGGTGAAACACGTAGAGAAGTTGCTGAGACGGTGAGGTGTATTTTGACTTGCTGATAGCACCCTCCCTGATGTCGTTCTTTAATGCTGATTGACAGCTGATGTGCTAGTTTTTTTAACAATAATTTCTGAGCATATATATTGTTTTAGTAGCACCTCCATCATTAAAGCTAACAGTTTTACAAAATGGAAGCCTTGTTTGTTTTTTCTATTCCAATGCTGTACTGAGTGTGAGATACATTGGCTGGATTCTGCTTTGTGAAATCATCGTCGGATATTTGAATTGGCAATTAACCAGTTTTATATTTATTCATGGCTATTTCCCATTTGCTTCTGGTACGCATTTAGTAATAATCTTATATGCACGTTTGGTGGTGTGCAGTGTTTTCATTTCCTATTTACACTCCATCTACCTGCACGTTTGGGCTACACTTATTCTGAATCCAAGTTATTTTGATAAGGCACTATTTTGTGTCTTTTATGTTTGCGCTTTTTTGCAGAAATTGAATTTTCTAATTCACTCTAGAGCTGGGATCAAGCCAAACTCTCCTTCAAATGGCTACTCTGTAGACATCTATCTGTTAGTTTGGTTTATTTACCCAGAAATACCCCAGGGTCCTCTCTTTTCAGAATATGGAACACATTGCTGCACATTAGTTTAAATCCCAAATGTGACATGTTTTCTTTCTAACATTGGACTAGAAAATAATTCTGCCTCTCAAATTCAATTGCAGCAATTCAGTCAATGAACTGATCTCTCTCTCTCTCTCTTAGATATATTATATATATATATATATTTATTAGTGATGGGACAGCACATCAAAAATTAGTTTCAGAGAGGTGCACAGGTAAAAATAAATGTAGTAGAAAAATACCTGGAGTATGATGTGAATTTAATACATTGTAGTTTGCTTAATCATTAAGGAGTGTGCTGGTCTTTTTCTATATATGTTATATATATTTCTAAATGTGTTATTTCAGACTTAGATTTATTTGGTCTGTCTAGCTCAGCAAGATAATTCACAAATAGGGTTTACCTTTGTTTAAATTGGCATCAAAGTAGAAAAGAAAATAGTGTTTTAGACTTACATTTTCCAGATGCTATTTGATTTCACAGGTTAGAGAGATAACATTGCCAAAGTGCTAAATGTCTGATGTTCTCTAGGATTTTAATCTCACTTGGATCAAAAATGTGAAGAACATGACTTGAACCAAGGGGAGATATATTAGTAGCAGTTTATACTTTCTTATATTCTTTTCACGCAAAAACAATGAGAACCACAGAGAGTGAAAAGTGTGTCAAACATGAGCAGAAATTTCTTGATAAACTTTTACACCAGTAGATGTTATTATTACTTATTAATAAATATTACACGTTTCTGAGTCTCATGTGACTAAATAATTAATTTATTATTCACCAAAACTACAATAAATGAAAAATGAGTAGCTGATGCAGATGTACCTTTTATGAAATATACCAAAAGCTGACTGAAGACATTCATATACCTGTTTGATATTTTTACTGTTTTTTTTCTTGTACCTTTAAATGATTTGTGGAGCTGATGTTTTCTCTCTTAATATTTTGGTATTTTTCCATTAATAATCCAAGTCTGCTCCCTGCTGCTAAAAGAACAGTTTGCCAAAGCATCACCACTAAGACCTTAAGCTCCTTGGCTAGCGGCCCATAGGACTATATGGATTAATGGACCTCTATGGGGCAGTCAATAAACTTTCTCAGTTATGTAAAATTATGGATTATAATATAGCAAATAAAAGTTCTCCACATACAGCCATGGAAGGTATAGAGGGGTTTTCATATACATGACTATTCTGAGGATATTTGCCAAAGTAAAGTAGTGCCCAGATTAATTGCCATTTAATCACCAGTACAATAGATTACAGAATGCAACTTTATAAGACATAGATTAATTAACATGGATTCTCCTTTATATGGGCAATATGTACATATCTATATACATTAAATGAACATGCCATCAAAAATATTGTCTTTACTTATTTTGAATTATACAGGAGACATAGAACAATCCATGTGCTCTAATCCACACCCTCTGTATCTTTATTCTCTCTCCCTGTTATAATAAAATAACTTATGTCTGAGAGTACAGGGAGGGGGTTTATCATACATTCCTTTTTAACTCACAAAGACAAAATGGAACTAACATCTCCCTCTCAGCATCTTACAGTTCCTCTTTTCCACTGCTGCTCTTTCTTTCAGTGCTGCCTCCTGCTTCTTGGTTTATCAATATTCTTTTCTTCTGCTTCCAATGCTTCCATTCCCATTACTTCCTGCTTTCTCTTCTACACTGCCAATGTGTGATAAAGGTATTTTCAGGGCAAAAGTTATTAAAGTCGAAAAGACCAATCTCGGCTTTTCGAGTTTATCCCTGAGATCTCGAGTTGGTCCCGTGAGATTATCGCTCGATTTTTTCAATGGAAAGGTAGCCAAACTGCTAATGTAAAGTATGGCATTGGCTACCTTCCCATCGAAAAAATCTGTTTGAAAAACTCAAATGATAATCTCGTGGGATCAACCCGAGATCTCACGGGATAAACTTGAAAACACCAAGGTTGATATTTTCGGCTTTAATATTTTTTACCCAAAAGTGTCCACACTGAGACCCAGACTCAGAGAATCATAAAATACTGGCATAGTGTGTAGATTTGACAGATAAAGTCATACCCTGTTTGGATGCATTCTAATTCGATGTCAGGGTAGATTTAATAACTCAAGTGAAAGTTGTGCTTTATTGGTGTTTTTTCCAAAAGAATGGAAGCACATTCCAAAATTCACTGGTACTGACAAATCCCTATTTTGGCAATATCTCACATATCTGAAAAGTCAAAATTTTCCTAGATATGGGCATGCCTTATTCTTTCTGTGTCACGATGCTCCTAGAAACTGGGCAGTATCAGAAACCCAATACAACATAATACTAAGTAGAAGTAAGCTTACACAGTAAGATATGGAAAATACGGTGGCCATATGGGATGCTTGCACATTAACACTGTGACTATTATTTAACTGCCACCTACATTTTCTATTTATGGTGAACTATTGCAAGCTTAACCCTCAAAACATATTTTGTAATACATATAGATTTTTTATATAGCTTTGTTCCATTTAATTAAAAGAAACAAACAATAGTAGCTGCTCAATGCATTGGTCCTTGACCAATATATCCAGACTACATTGTTCATACTAAGGCTAATCATAAATGTTCTGTATCTAATATGTGAATGGGGGCTTCCATTTTAAAATCCCACAAATCATCTCTCCTCTGTAACTGTCATTTCTCTTATGTTTATTCTACAAACTTTATATTGAATAACAGAAAATTCAGTTTTAAGTGGTGTTACACCAGGAGATTTGCCAAAACACTCCATAAGCTCTATTCCTTTTGAATTTTAAAGAATAAGAAATTACCAATAATAAAAAAATGTAGCATATGCCAATTGAGCTTTACAGTTAGATTAAAATACTGTGTATGTACAGTTACAGCTTAACATGTTTACTGATACTCTGCATAACATCAGAAATGTATTTATATTACCTTAAATGCTATTTTGGCCTCTACTGCAATCCTTATCTTTGGATTCTATACAGGTAATTGCTGGAAAAAAAAAACTATTAAATGTTTCTATTTAAGGTTATTTATTATTTCAAACACATTGTAATTTGCTGATTTGAGAATTTATGAAAAACAAACCTGTTCTGCTGCTGACTTCTGTCTTTCTTCAGGAGTCCTGGCCTTTGTCTTAAACCCCCTTTGCATGTCAGTGACATGTTTTGAAGCAGAGGGAATATTTAATGACTTTGGTCTTCCTTCGTGTCTACTGGTACAGTTCCCAGAGTCTACATTTTGACTTATTTCCTTAGGTTCTTTTTCAATATTTTCTGTTGGGTTATGTTCAGGGCTCATGTCTGATGTACTATTGATGCTGCTCATGCTCATACTCATTTTGATTTCTGCCACAATTTGATCAATGTCCTCCTCTTGATCCTCTGTATCTTCATTACCTTTCCGTGTTGGAAATGGAGATTGTGGAAGAGAATTTCCATTTGCTTCTGGAGAGTAGTAGTCCTGATAACCCTCTTCATTTTCACTAAAATTGGTTGGGTCCTCCTGCTCCTGCACCTCCAAAGAACTGTCCTCATCCAAAACATGGATCTGATTTCCTTCTTCTGTTTGTTCATCAAGACTGCGTTGCTGTAGTTTGGATTCAGTCCACTCATCCTCTACTGCTTCAACACATTCATCTGTCACTATATGGTGTTCTTCATGATGAATATACTCCTCTCCATTACAGTCCATCCCTTCAAGATAACTGTCATCTTCTGGACAATAACGAATATAATATGTTATTCCTTCCTCTTCATCAGGAAGTCCTTCATCATATTCTTCATCAGATGTATTATTTACATAGTCAGAACTAGAGTCCCCATCACCACTGTTCTCATTACAATCATGTTCTTCATGGGTATCTGAAGTATGCCTGGTGTTTGTTAACTGTGTGTTAGCATACTCATGTACAATGGTTTCTTCATAAACAGATTCTTCACTTCCAGGGTCCATCGTATGAGGAGATGAAGGGCAGGACCTTGGTCTCTTATTTAACATGCTGCCTGCAGTGCTATGACATTTCCTGTTTGCCATATTTTGCATATTACATGACCGTTATTTCTTGACAGCTCCTGTAGAAAACAAAAAAGACCACTTTAGACATCATCCAAAAAAAGTGAAAGTTTAATGCAAATACATAAATTACAACTACATGTTATTTGTTATAGTGAATCAAATAACCTTTTCTAGTGGTTATTTACTGTTTTGCAAAAATAATTTAGGGATGTTTTAAAAATGTTTTCCCTATTAATCAGTAACTTGACTGATAAATGACAGATTTGCAAAAATAATTGTTTTATTAGTCCTAGATCATAAGAGTAGGATAATACCAAACAATTATAGAACTTTGCAGTCATATATTATTTATAGATCCAACATTACAGACCTAACATTACCAAAATATGGGTCTTTCCAATTATATGGAAGTAAAGTTAGCACATTCTTCCAAGACTATCTATTTTTAAACAGGAAAACAACTTCAAGCAGTACACGATTTGATTCATTTGCAGTGTCATGCAGCATACCACAAATATGGTTTGATCTCAATATACAACAAATGCTTACACACTACTGTGTCCCACTATTTGATCATACTGAAAAGGTCAGGATCAAAAAAGGGTCTAAAGCAGTGGTTCTTAACTGGGGTTTTATTGAACCCTAGGGGTTTGGTGAGTCAGTCTCAGGGATTCAGCGGAGCCTCCGCCACAGAGGTCAAGGTATTTATCACTAAAGAAGGGTGATTTATCACTAAAGAAGGGATCGGTGAATATGCGTATGAAACTGGTGGGTTCAGTACCTCAAACAAGGTTAAGAACCACTGGTCTAAAGAGACTAAGGAACAACAATCAAGGCTTCATAAAGAACTGCACCTCAGGATTAAGCTTAGGCAAAGAACTTACTGTTTTTTAATTGTCAGAAGTTATTTAAGATGTGTGTTTCTTATCCTTTGGGTTGGTGCTGGGTTGACTGGCTTCACTCCTGAAGAAAATCAGTACAGATGCAGTGGTTTCTAAACTCTGATCCTTCCTAATTTCCTAAATTATTTGCATAAGAAGCCTCGATGGTTGTTCCTTTGACTCTTTTGATCCTTACCTTGTTACAATAAAACACAAAGACTAATAATAATAATAATAATATTGCTTCTTTGCTAAGGAATAATTTCACCAAAGACCGTTTCAGAAAAATACCAGAGAAACAATGCAAAAGCAGACATTTAGCTGCTCCATAGGTGTAAGAAAGTGACCCAGAACAAGGCTAGCTGCTTAAACATTAGAAAGCTCTATTATACAGGCACCTTGCCATACAAACATTAATCAAACCAGCTTGAGGAATTTGAAAGGCAACGTTGAATAGTTAATATATTCTGTACCTGTAAATGGTAAAGTAAAATAGACCAAATCTTTTGACATTTGTGTTCCTGGTGTTATTATGGCTACAGAAAAACTGGTCCTTAACATCCTTACCAGTATAGGAGTATATGTAAAAGGTCAGCAAAGAGTCTGCAGAAAAACCTTTCTCATTCTATTGATCCATTCAATACAGATTTTAGTGACCCATTTTATCCTTTAAAATCGTGGGTGTGCAAACATAAAAGTAAACTACAGGAACCTATTTGTGATGTCCAAAAATGCATATTTGAATTGTACAGGAGTCAGGAGGACTAAAATGGCAATGCTTCTCCTGATAAAAGATCCTCAGGCATGGGACTTCAGACATTAGTATAAACTCAAACTTTCTGTATCTGTTAAAATAGGGAGTGAATGTCTAAAACACACAGTGGGGGTCATTCATTAAAGTGCGAACTGTGGCGTAAATGCCTGAATTTGCATCCTTTTGCAACTTCTCCAACCCCGCTTATTCAACAAATTCTGCAATGTGACAAATTTGCAGCCAATTCTGATGCATATGCCAGTCACATCAATTTGCCTGCGCATGCACAGGTAATTCAGATATTCAGCATGCGACGGAGTCAGGCGAAGGTGCAGAATCTGCAAGGCATACTGCTCTAAATTCACCTGTTTGCCTTCACTAGATCACAGTGGCAAATTGAGGGGTTGATGGCAGGCCTCAAGTGTTGTGTATTGTAACTATTCATTCAAAACTAACAATGGTGACTGCTACTAATTTAGTCTACAACTAAATATGAACTAGGTACAAGGTAACATATAAAAAAAGTATTTTTCACTTATATACAATTAGTGGGATAGTATGAGACTGACGTCACTGCCCTTCAATTGTCAAATTTGCCACACTCCACATGACTTCTCGTCCCACTACTGTGCGATTGACTATGCCGCACTACACATGCGACCGTGTTTGTCACAGTCTGCAGCTCCATGAGTAAGAAGAAGTGAATTTGCATCTTCATGATCATAGTAACACAAACAGATGTGAAGTGACTATGCTAGGCAAATTTGCACTTTAATAAGTGACCTCAACAGTGTGTACTTGGACAAAAGTAAACCTAATGATAAAGAAAAGGGGTGTGACCCAGAGCGGTATTTCCAATTTTACAAAGAGAAATCTTGCATTGTTCTCATGAGATTTCTTTCAAAATTTCAAGATCAAGTTTTTCGATCCCCATTTTTCCAAATTTTCAATGGAAAGGTAGCCATGCTACTAATGTAAATTATGGCCTTTCCATCGAAAAAAATTTGAGAAACTAAGATAAAAAAAACTCGATCTCGAACAATCTTGTGAGAACAATGTGAGATTTGTCTCGTTAAACTCAGAAAGATCCAGAGCAGTCTTTCTGAGTTTAATAAATTTCGCCCAATCTCGAGTCTACTAATTTCCCAATTTCTATAGTTCAGTGGTGGTGAACCTATGGGACATGTGCCAGAGAGGGCACACAAAGTTTTCTCTGTGGACATGCGTGCTCTTGCAACCGCTTCTATCCTCAATCCTCCCAGTGAGCCTTGACACAAGGGGGAAAGTGCTGGTGAGTGATGTCACTTTTCAGCACTCGGTCCTGATAAGGTTCTCCACCACTGCTATAGTGTACAGTATTTAGATGTTTAAAGTACTAAACTGCCCTGTTCTAATTCAGCGCATGTTCCTGGCATCAGTCTCCTCTCTGTACCGCTACTGAAAACAGAAAAGGTTTCTGCTATAAATGAAAATGTGAAATTAAGCAGCCTACATCTTCCAGTTACTGTTGCATTTCTGATTTGGATTTCAAAGAGGTTAATAAAAAAATTCTAACTTTTTTGTTATCTTATCTCCTAATTACAGAAGTACCTATAGTAAACTGATAGCTTCAGGAGAGCTTTCATATTGTTTGGACAGGGCGGTTAACCTAATACACTGATACTTTTTTATGTATGAATTGTGAACTGGCTTAAGTAGTGTATATACAATGATGTGAAAAAGAAAGATAGATCTAACCCTACGTGAGAAACGCTACATAATAGATTTTACTTTCACTTTATTGACTAAAAAATCTGTGATGATGAAACCAAGTGTAAAACTAAATTACAGCATCAGAGCTTCAATATCAGTAAAGAAAGGTCAGTAAACAGACACATGTTCTTCTAATCAAGTGCACTACATCAGAATAATAACATCAGAATTGCTACCAGTTCTGAATATAACTTCTGCAGTATGTTCTGGATCATTTGTGGAAAAAACACATTTACATTTGCAGTATCTCATAGAAACAATGGACAAGGTCCATCAGTCAGAATGAAGCAATAAAGCTACTTTAAAACAACTTTCTACAATGAAAAACAGCATCTATAAATGGGGGGCATCCATTACACTTTCCAGACTTGCAAGGGTGTGCATTCCAGCATTATTTACAAAGGAACAAATCACAAAGGACCCAAATGCAACATCCACACTTCACTCTTTCAGATGTTTCTGTCCTCAGCATCACAAAAACTATTTTAACAGTTAAAGCATAGCTTACATGAAATGGCAGTTCAAACAAAGAAAGCTTAACTGATATAATAATCCTTCTACATCATAATCATCAATTATGCTTATAGGAAGCATCTAACCATCAGACACAAAGTGCATAATACCCATTTTTAAAAAATGAAACTTGAAAAAAACCAGCAGAAAAAAACATTTCGGGCAGAAAATAGTATTGGGTTGCATCTGAATGTGGTATAAATCACACTGCTAGGTTTGGCAAAAATCAAATTCAAGAAAATACCTTCATATAAATTGTAAGAATGGAGGAGGGCTGATAATTTGGGTCTGTTTTGCAGTCATAGACCCTGGACACCTTATATTGATTAAAATTATATAAACACTAGAAATTTATTAAAGTCGGAAAGACTTTCCGACTTTACTGAGAGAAATCTCTTTTTGTTCTCTCGAGATTTCATTCGACATCTCAAGATTGAGTTTGTCGATCTCGAGTTTTTGAGTTTTTTTCCATGGAAAGGTAGCCATGCTTTACATTAGTAGCCATGCTTTACATTAGTAGCATAGCTACCTTTCCATAGAAAATATAGAAGTTTCGGGATCACAAAACTTGATTTCGTTATCTTGAATGAAATCTTGCGAGAATAAAATGAGATTTCCCTCGGTAAGTAGATGGATTACCAATGTCACATCCAGAAGTATTCAAAGCAAAACACGACAAAAGTATGGGACTTGTTGTCAAAATTAAGTATAATGCAATGTGGCCAAAAATTAATGTACACTGGAACTCTGAACCACCCCAATCAGTAATAGTTACCTGTCCCTGGCCCTTGATTGACTATTACTTTACTGTATATTCAATATGCATTCAGAAAACACAGACTTTCCTATCAACTATAAAAACTGAAATAAATTTAGAAAATAATGAATGTGTCCATTAGACTAGATCTTTGCAATTAGTGCAAATTACTTTTTCAATGAATTAAAAACAGTTCTAATGAGGTAGATGTTACCGAAAATGATGAAATGCATTTGATAGTTTTCCATTAACCAGAGAATTTATATTTCCATCTGCTAATGTAACCACACTACAAATCAGTTTCTGATGATTGGGTAATTTAGTATATAGAAGGTTTTTGTACATTTTAGTGAAAAAGATCTGTAATGTTATTTGAAATGGGGTCATAGGTTAGCTAATTCTATAATACTGAAAATTAACTCAGAACCTGTTCTTTGCATGGATGTCTAATGTAGGAGACAGATAGAAAATCTGAATATTATAGAGAAAGTTGCTTACCTATAAAATGCACAAACTTTTAACCTATTCCAGTGGATAGTAGATGCAAAACATATAATGCTTTGTATTGAAAATCAGTACAATGTGACTTTATTACAAGGATGTCAGATTGTAGCCTTCCACATACTGTTGAATGTGACAGGTGAAATTTATTAAATGTGGTCTAGATTCTGAGTTTACCAAGTGAAATCTCGCATTGTTCTTACAAGATTTTTTGGAGTTTTCGAGATCGAGTTTTTTAATCTCGATTTTTTTTTTACATTTTCAATGGAAAGGTTTACATTAGCAGGATGGCTACCTTTCCATTGAAAATTTCAAAAAAATTGAGATTGAAAACTTTGATCTCGAAAACTTGACAAAATCTCATGAGAACAATACGAGATTCCACTCTGTAAACTCGGAAAGACCACATTTAATAAATTTCACCATTAGCATTGTTGTTCAGGGTGGTAATACAATGTAACTGGATGAACACTTTTTGAAATTTTTGCCTTAGAGGAAGACTAAAACATGGTTTCTCACGTATATTTTTTTTAATCATTTGCTAATAAATATAAACAGTCATTTAATTTATTATATTATTTTCCAAAGATCAATGTAATTATTTTTGTACAAACATTTGTTTTGGTAAGTGTTGTCTTTGGAAATGAAAGAACACTTTAACTTACCCTTTTTCTATGAGGGTAGAGTGACATTTCCAATAACTTTATGGAAGGGTAACTTGAAGGCTATAAACTATACATTATGGAAGACTGAAATATTAGATAGAATATACCTAAGATGGACTTCAATAAAATAACAAGCTTACACTGACTGCTAACAAGTCAACTGTATAAGCTATGTTGAGAATAACATAGTAAAGTGACACTATACACTGTTATATATTTTAAATATAGCTACTGCAAATAAATAACACCTTGCACATAAAAATGTGTTGTGTTTTTAACTGTGGCCAAACACAAATATTCATTTTTAATTCAACATTTAAGATTAGATGCAGGAAATGGCCAAATACTTGCTGCTAAAATCCAATAGTAGGCTAAATATAATCACTTAATTCTATGGTTAATTGTAGCATAGGCGGGCGCACAGGTTGTGCCTGGTGTGCCTTTGCACACCCTAGTGGCAGCACACAGGATGATACACAGTGTATATTAATGCCAGTGTGAACCTAGCCTTAAGATTTTTTCTTTAGGGGCAAACTCTAATGAAATGGCTTGCGCACACCTATGAATTGTAGTGAGAATAATTGGCATAGTCTACTAGTATAGCTATGTTGTTTATCTTGGTATAGTACATTGAATGATAATATGATTGCCTCACAGTTGACTATGAATTTGTATAATTTAGATTAGTACTGGGAAGAACTTCCATCTTTCCGTTTAAGGAACACATAATTGCAAATAAGGCTGATGATGAATACCAGGTGAGACTAAATAAAATTTAAAGGGTATGCATTTTAATGAAACTGCGAAAGCAACACATTTTCAGTGGTTGGATTACCTTTTTCACTTCTTACCATTATGGTCATTTTTTGAGTAAAGTGTAAGTAGAAGTTCCAATGCAGATTTTGACTTTTGGAACTAAAACCACTTTATTGGAATATGGTATTTTATCTAACATTTATTCATTCAATTACCTAAAATACAGTTTTATATTTTCCATGACAACTAATGTACAGTTAGCATAACTACTCAAAAACAGTGTATTTTAGCAAACCAAGTCTTCCTGGTTTTAAAATTATGTTACCACTAAACAGGTGACAACAATTCTGGCTCTCTTGAGAAAATTGCCTGAGTCTGCCAATGCAATATACTGTATCTGTAACACACAGAACAATTATCTAAGTATTTATTAGAAAGTTGCAATAAGATATAATTAGATGCCACTTCTACATGGATTTCTTAATTTTTTTTTGAATTTTTGTTTTTGATGTATGTCATCTTTTGTGGTAGATCTGATAGAGTTGCAAAAGAGAGTTAGAACAAGAGACACCTCCATTAAGACAAGTCTCCATGCTGCAGTTGCAAAGTATGTCAGTGACCAGAGAGCTATTTATCAGCAGATAACAGCACATGACAAATCTAGGCTATATTGGTTAATGGTTTCCATTTTTTCTGTACAAGCTATTTTTTTTTGTTTGTTGTTCAGAGGTTGTTTTGGGAGCAGACAGCTTGATTTAGATAAAGAGAAAAAAAAGAGGAAAAGAAAAAAAACCACATATTTAGGTCAAAAATAGTCATTAAGAATATGGAACCATGTCTCATTGTAGTCAACATTAAAAATGAAGTATATGAACACAGAAAAAGAAGTTAAGGTAAAGAGCATCACAACTGCCTCAAGCAAATAGTTTAATAAAATCTGAGATTCCACAGGTGTATCATGGCTTCTATATGCCCTTTTTTCCATAACAAGGTAGGTGAGACGTACCCACAATAAAATGACCTCTGTTTTCTGTCATGAAATGTTATTATGATGACAGTGTATTTGCAGATCACTTCACATCTATTTTTCCCAAATCATATGTAACAACAATGCAAGTATTATAAGTCGACCTCGTGTATAAGTCGAGGTCAGTTTTTGGGCCAAAAATTATGAATTTGAATATGACCCTTGGATAAGTCGATTAAGGAGTGGGGGGCTGTACATACACTGAATCAGAGACACACATCATAGACACGCATTAGCTACATACACTGCATAGACACACATTAACTACATACACTGCATAGACACATATTAACTACATACACTACATAGACACACATTAGCAGACAGACAGATCACTTCTGGCTCCCAGCTGATTCCCTGTCCCTGTACCTGTAGAGGCAACTCTGCCTGGGCTGTACACAACTTCCTCTCTGCCATATCACTCTCTGCCATACTGGGAACATGTAGCAGGGAGCCATAAACAGCTCATAGCCGCACATCTTGTTGGGCCGACCTCCCAGAACCTACCAAGTGCACCTGGCCACCACCTCCCACTGCCTTCCCCTGCCTCGGCTCCCAGCAAGAGAGTCCCCCACAACACCGGGCCCCCGCCTCCCCCTGCCTCGGCTCCCATTAAGGAACTCTGCGCATGGATTCCCCCCCATGCTAGTAATATACACAACACCAGTCCCCCACAGCACCGGGCCCCTGCATCCCCCTGAACCAATTTTGAGCAAGGTGATACCTTCTCCATTGCCCACCGCTCCAATCCCCTATGGCTGTGCAATCAGCTGGGTGCCCAGGAAAAACGGACAATGTTTAGCATGAATGGGATTGAACCAAGAGAGGTTTAATCCCAATGGGTGGCAAGTACACAATTTGAAGATCCAATATGCTTCTCTTTTAATAAATTTATTGTTAAACCTATTGTTTTATTGTTGCCTTTGTTAACATACTTAATGTACCTTGTAACCAATGGTATTAG
>WMED01015206.1:0-10929 GCA_019650415.1 Pipa parva | reverse complement strand
CAGTCAGTGCGAAGTGAGACGAACACTCCGCACCTCACTTCGGACTATCCTGAATTCCCCTCCCTCACAAACTCCAAGTAGGTGGTAGGGTGGGTGAAGAACTCAGGCCTAGTGCTGTAAGGCAGAAAAACAACCAAAAACAAATGGTTTATGGTGCAGCTGCACCAGAACTGGACCCCCTTATTGTCATTACTGATACAAAATGGGGGAAAAAAGCTGTGAAGTCATGTGTAAAAGCTAGGGTATTTTATTAAAGTACAGAACCCACAGCAAGACAATATTTTGTTGGATTACCAACCATAAGGCACGCTATAAATTTATTCAGTAAATCCTGGCATCCAAAACCATTTTTGTTGAAGCCAGTTTATTTGGCCAAGCCTTTCCCAATTGCCAGGTCCTCCCTCCAAACAGGAGAGAGCCAAAGGAACAAAAACCTGACCGCTGTACCTTAATGGGGAACTATAGTCAAAATCCATCTTTATGCAGTACTATACCTTAGTGAGAAGAGTTTCTCCCCAGTAGTTGTTTCATATGACGCAGAATGATTGAGTTTGCAGCATTGATAAATTCCTGTACCAGGAAAGGTGTGTGTGTGATGTGTACTGGCCAGTTTTCCCATGAAAAGGAACTCCACTCACTACTTAGCACATGAGCACAAGTTATCTTTCCCTCTGTAATCTCCTGTAAACAAGCTTAATTTAAGCAAAAGGTCACTACACTGCTTAACCAATAGTAGTCAGGCAGTTTTTTCTTCTTGTGTTGCCTGACTTGCAGAACAGAAAGAGGAGGGGGAGCGTGGGGAGGAAAATGTCAGCTCTCAGGAAAACTAATTAAGGAAATCAAACTGCAAGTATTATTTCTTCTCTAAACTTTTTAACTTTTGTGTCAGCAATTGGCTTAGTATAATGGAGTTTTATATGTATGTGTGCAATTATATAAGCACTATAATGCTCCTTTAATTCTTTAATGACATGATTTTGGCCCTACCCATTCAGTACCCAGAGATTTCCTGTTCTTCACGTTAATCTGCAGTAAAAAAATAAGGGATAAAATAACTAAATCCTTTTAGTAGACATAAAATGGAAGTCTAACAGCATGTATAGCAAGATTCATAGATTACATATTTTACTAGCTTATTACATGCAGTTATGAATGAACTAATTCATGGTGCTAATGATGTTAGAAGGTACATTTAATAAGGATTTCAATAATTATATGTCGGTTAGAGAAGATAATATCTTATATAGACTGAAAAAAAACACTTTACTCAGCACTGAGAGGAAATGAAAAGAGTGCGGCTCGATATTACCATAATACGATTTGATATGACTTTGATTTAAAACATAGAAGTTGTCTGAGAGCTCAGGACAGCCAACAAGAACTGACAGGGCAAGAAATGTGAGTGATCATTTATTAAATAGTCATGTATCCTCATACAGAACCACTTTAAGGTCTTGACTTGGGTAGACAATATGCAATATATAGAATAAAGAACTATGTAGCTGCATCGAATGACAGAATGCAAATAGAAAAAGGGAATAAACATTCCCTGGACTAGATTGAGGAAATTCTGTTAATCATTTCATTAAAGCACAATAAAACAATTCATGTATGTTGCATGTGGCTTTCAGTTAGTTATAATCAATACATGTGGAAGTCTGTTAGGTGAGATAGAGTTGGGATAGTGATGGTAGAAAACAAATGTAGTTGTTTAATAAACTGAAGTGTAAATATTTGAGTGTAAACAAATAACGGAGTCATTGTCCCCAGTGTTTTTGGGCCTGATTAGCTGTTATTATCACCCAGTTTTGTCAGTTACCTCCATAAGACCTAAACTTTCCCTGTGGTATTTAATCATGTGTTACTGTCTGATGTTTTTCCACTTGTGTCATTGGCTTCATACAGGGTATGAGGAAGCGAAAATACATACAGAAATGTACTAGTGCTGGTTTTGGTGTTACTACCCCCCCCCCCTCTCTCATTCCTGTATTACCCACAATTCTCAGTTTAAGACAATGTAAGACATGGTATAATTGCCCAAGGCTACATTCCTTATGGTAATATATGTGTCAGCATTACTTACTGAGCTGCACAGGCTAGTCATAGCAGACATATTACACAATGTCCAATGTTTTCCTATAATAAGACATAAAGAAAAACTAGACTAATATGGACTCTGTATGCATGAGTTTAGAATCTTATAGAGTTTACAATCTTATGTGCTTGTGTATTCATGGTGGCTTTTAATTGCAGTAGTTATACATTTCAGCACAAGATTTTTTACCAGACAGCCAATATCAGATATTAGGTTAGGCCAGAAGAGTCTGACAACTGACAGGAAGTCCATTAAGGGAAGCTATTCCATAAAGACTAATAAGAATATAATTCTGAGGCAGACAGCAAACTAGTAGTGGGAAAGCAGATAAGTCTGGCAAGCAAGTTCCACCCTCAGCCTGCTCTCTGCAGTCCTGAGGATGTCTCTAGATCTCTCTTGCCCAGAGGGCCCCAGATAACAGCCACATCCAGCCCTGTGTTTGAGACCACTGGGATAGTGCATACAAGTGTATGTATTAAAACCACTCATAGCAACATCTCACGTACCCAGGCTATGCACACAGACCTCAGGGAAGCAGGCCTCACTGATAGATGGAGTGGTACACCTTAGAGAATCACTAGAAAAAACTGGGTGCCAGTGGTTATTGCTTTCAAACACACGCATGTTTATTAACGAAAAGAAAATGTTATTTGACAGGTCTTGCATTGCATGTGGCAGATTACAACAGCCTGAACTTTATCCTTACGATAGACATACATATATTGCATAGTTATCAAAACAGCCAGCTGTGCACCTCAGATAGCACCTCCAGGCAGTCGACACATGGGCCTTAGAGTAAGACTCCTCCGGTAGCTCTCTATGTCAGGACAGATATCTCATTAACCCCATCTTCTCTTCAAGGCAGCCCTTAATCCCTAAGCCTACTGAAGCATGTCAAATGCATAGATATCCACCAATTAGTTGTTACATCAAAAAAAAAAAAATCAAGAATGTTGAAAATGACCTTTTTGATTTTTGTAAATTTCGAGTAAGCAACCTGTAATCTCCATTAGACTGGGAACTGCTTTCAGTAAATGTTGTCTGAAAAGCACTGTAAAATAAAGGGAACCCTTTTCACCTTGGTTTTCTTGAGTTACTCGTTTAAGGCGGGTTTCTTTTTATTTTTCAGCTGTACGCTTTGACACTCCAAAAATACTTGTGAGTTTAAAACTGTTTTGAATAGTAAAGCTTAGAAAAAGAATACATATTCATTACCAGTTGTAATTGCTCTTGGCTTGTCTTCCTGGGAATAGCTGTCATGTTACTATGTGCAATCAATACAAGCGATGATATTTGCAAAGCAAAAGGAAGAAAGAGAAAAAAAAAAAAAAACCAGTTACCCAACAAAAAGCAAAATATAATCATGAAAATAAAAAGTAAAAAGATATCTTTTGCCTGAAGCGCTAACCTGTGAATTCTTCTCCTCTGGGGAATTGTTTGTACAGATGCAATAGAAATTATGTAAAAAAAAATAAATAAAAGTGATTTTTTGCAAAGCAAACATTTGTGGGTTTTCATTGAGAAAAGATTAAAAGAAGCGAACGCAGTCTGAACACAAGAGATTACATGGTGAAATAAAGCAGGGGAACTCCAGAGGCAATGGAAGAAATTAAAATGTCATGACAAAACAGTCCAAGTGAAAGCTGATCATCTTACAGGCGAATTCCCGAGAAAGAATAAAACAGAAAACATTGTTATGCACCAAGTTTCACAATAAAATAAGATGGGGGAAGTCATGTACTTGCTGCAATCAGGGGTGGAACTGCGACACTGTGCTGGGTTGGCACCGGTGCCCTCCCCCTTGCTGCGGCACCTTACTGCACTTCCTGCAATGCCTGTGATGCTTAGTTAACTGACTCAGGGTTGAACAGTGGGTATGGCTAAATGTATTTTCCCGCTCATTTCTGGGGCCTAGAAAAAGCAATATTTAATTCCATTAAGTAAAAGAGTCCACCAAATGCTATCACTGTACAAAGCCTAGAGCTTTGAGTGGGTTTCTGAATGTGGTTGTGAATACCAAACCCTCCTGCTATTAATGTGCAGGCATGCAAAGAAAGTGAATGAGCCGATATATTAGGTGGCCGAGACCTTAAATGAGAACTATAGGCTCATATAATCTAAAGGTGATTGACAAGTGGGAGATACTCACAGTACTACTGTTGGGCTCCAGCGCTGCCCCAACTGTATGCTATGATGCTGAAATCGTCTGTGCTTGCACTGTGCCAAGATCCTTTTCCCTTCTGATTTCTGTTAGTTTTGTTGAAAAGGGCAAACACAGGTTTTTGCTACTGCGCTTGCTCTTTTCAGTGAAACTGACAGGAATGGAAGAGAAGGGGACAGCAGCAAATGAAGTGCAAAAGTGTTCAGCAGCATAGAAGACAGAAGGGGCAGCACTTGAGCCTAACAGTGGTATTGATAACTATCCCCCCCTCCCTTTTGCTAATCAACCCTAGACTATACGAGCTTGTAATTCTCCTATAATGATAGACTGAGTTTATAATTAGGGTAAAACTGGCATTCATTTAATTTCTTTCACTTATATTTCTGAATCTAACATTAATTTAATTATTGTATGATACACTGTAGCAATGGAAATTGTATGGAACTTCTTGTAAATTATAACCTAATAAACAGCTAGCTCTGACATCAGAACTAATTGTTCTTAACTTGAAACAATAATTACTCCACTTTCCTCATTAAAAACATGATTTGTAAACATATTGATACTTTATCTTTTTTAAAGTGTAAATTATCGTAAGTGCCTCTGCATTCCCAGAATGCCACTGTACCCCTCTAGCGAGTAATCGCATGGTAGTGAAGTATCTTCTGTGCTGCAATGACAAAAGTAGGAGTTAACTAAAGATTCTGTCTGTAACTGATTCTATCTTATGTCTCACACTTTCAAAATATAGCCAACTGCCAACCATTAATACCCTCATGAGACATGGCATTATGAGAATTCTAATTTTTCTGAGAAAGCAGTGGTTTGATAGTATAAACCTCCTGCCCAAATTCTGCCCCTATCAGGTCTCAAACCCAGCAAATTGGTTGATAATCAGTGTACCCTGCTCCCAAAGTGTTCCAAATTGTGTCATTAAGCTCCGTCCCCAGTCTTCATCTCCTGGTAAGGTAAGGAGGGGAACTCTGGGGCATGAGACCCCCTGTTCCCAGGTATAAAAAGTACAAGCAAGAAATGAAACCAGAACACAAATGACAAAACCTGCTTTCTCAACAATACTCATGCTTTTATATGGTCATGGAACTTCTCGTAGACTTGTAATATCCTTATAAATAATGAAAAAGAGGTACATTATCCCGTATATCTTACTGGCAATCAAATAATTAGCCAGTTGGCATGCTAGCCTTGCAACCTGGCTTTACACAGCTGAAAATCAGACCTGATGATTAACCTATGAGAATTCAAGTGTGTTTACTCCTGCATCTGCAAATATACTCATAGTATTAATGTACCAGAGAGTTAATCTATTCTACACGCTCATGGTTTCCCATACCTTAGAGAGGCATTCAGTGGTGGATAGGCAATTAGAAAAGCTCTGGACTCCTTGGTATCCACAGTTTCTTGTGGGTAATGTAGGCACAGGGAGACAGCTATATCCATGAAAGATTTTTTCCTGTTTGAGGTTACTTGCAATAAAGATGAGAAAGCATCAAACCCCAAGATACAATGCTTGATCCATTATTATTTATTTTATATGATATTACTTATTGAGGTCAAAAGGAAATGTAGCTATATGATGTTCCACTCTTACTAATAAGTGGACACATGGAGGCATATAGAGTGGTCCAGGGGTTAAGATAATAGCTTTGGATGAATGAATGTTCACAACCTCGTGCATCTTTTGGCTCGTCCAGAGTACATTTTATCTAGAATAAAACATTGTTCGCCTTTAGCTTCCCTTTAAGCATCAGAGCATAAGCTTGCTGTAAGACATTATGCATTACATTTTTACTGTATGCTACTTATTTGCTTATTATTTTAATAATACAATGGAAAATGTCCATTTAAATTATGCGGATATCTGCCGCATGCTGACTGCTGTCTGCTGCGTTGCCACTAACCTCTCCATCGAGTATTTAGCTCTGTTCCTTTTGTCTATGGTATTTTATGATTACATACAGATCGACACACTAGGGATAATAGCTGCACAGCATGGTTATGCTTGCAAATAGCTTGCCTGAGGCAGCACAGCAGTCTCCTATTCCCATCCATAGAAACTACACTATGAAATAACTGTATCTCTTCCATAAAAGTTCATCATTGATTGGGCTGCCTATCAAGCAGAATTTCCATTCCAAATGCCACTAACTACATATTAATGTTAGTTTACTGTAATGTCATTCTCCAGCTTATTCTTTAAAATAGAACTTAACTAACTTTCCATGTCACCTCAAATGCTTCCTTTTAATTCTTGCAATATGAAGTCATTCATAACAATAAAGTGAAAATGTATTCTTGTTATAGACAGCAAATTGACATCTATGTTATACAATATCAAAAGTTATCTACACTCTATGTATGATGGTAATCAGATTATTATTGAGCACAGGTACACTGGGGGGGGGGGAATTCACCATAGTGCAAAGTGAGCTCCGGATCCTTCGGCTCACTTCACACAGACTGTTATGCGCTCATTGATGCGAATAAGCGGAGTTGGAGAAATCACAAAAGGATGCGAATATGGGCATTTACGCGACTGATTGCACTTTAATGAATGACCCCCACATGTGATTTTTTATAAGGTTTTGAAGTTTATATCACTCCCAAGGTTATGCTGCAACATGTGCATTCAGTTCAATCGTGAACTACCTGTGAGTAGGAATTACCCTTTAAATTATACCTAATATAAGTTATTCTAATAATGTTACACTGTATTAATTCTTCTTTCGCTCGATCTCTTACAAATTCCAGGAAACACATTAGTTGGACTTTTATATTCTCTGTATGGACTGTGTAAGAACAGCATTCACCCCAGGGTAGCACAGTAACTGCTTTTGTTCTGTTTGTTTAGCTTATTCACTTGCAAAAGCAAGGCTGAGAAGTAACTGGGGATATTTTTAATAGGACTGGGTAGTATCTGGGCAGTTGGTATTATCATTGAGCAAAAAATGATCTCTGAACATTTTGCATTGTGACTTAGTAGCATCTGAGCACTATATAATACCACAAGTGTATGCCAACCAGTAACTAGGTATTATACAGTATAATGCAGGGGTGGGCAATTAATTTTCCCATGGGGCCACATGAGAAACTGGAATGGTTTTAGAGGGCCAGACTAATATACTGTACCTTCCAATTTCACATGTGGCCCCATGGGAAAATTAATTGCCCACCCCTGCTGTATAGAATATGCCATAGAGCAAGCCACATTTGGCTTTTTTGCCGTGGTGTGCGGCTCCGAGTGAGCCGCCCTCCCACCCGCCCCTGGCCTTTGACGTCTCTTGTGATGGGACGTCAAAGGTCATGTGATCAGGACCCCACAAGCTCCTGCCCCTGTGCGGCTCCCAATCAATTTGCAGAGGTGGAGGAGGGAGAGAAATGGCTCCCTCCTCGGAGAAGATTGCCGACCCCTGCCATAGAGCATAACATAGTGTGCTGCCCCTTCCTTCCTACTCCCTATCCTCTGAAGGAGGAAGTTGCTTTATCTTGGTGCTCAACCCCCTCCTCCTCCCTGTTGCTACCTCTTCCCTGTCCTTGCTTTATCTGATCTAGCACTTAGCCTTAGCACTACAGTGTTCCTCTCTCACAGGAAATTGAAAGTCAACTTCCTATGAGAGAGGAACGCTGTAGCTCTAAAGCTAGCGCTAGATCAGACGGAGCCAGCACAGGGAGGACATCTGCCTAACAAACGTCCTTGCCCTGTCACCCGACGTTAGCAGAAGGGTTGTGCCAAACATGTGCACAGGCTGAATTCAGCCCACGGGCTGCAGTTTGCACACCCCTGATGTAATGGCACTGGGTATCATATGTAATGTCCCTCACTAGTAAGTGGACATTTTGTACCATTACAATGAGTAATATATTGGTACTTAGTACATACACTGGCCTGTAAATGAATACTGAGCAAAAACTGATAATTTGATAAAGTAATTGGGAACTTCGTTTTGGCAATGAGCAGTAACTAATTGAACATTAACTGGGAAAATTGCATTTAATTGCACTGAACAGTAGCCAGACACTTTGCAATTGCACTCTACAGGAAGTGGGCACAAAGCAATAACTGTCCATATTATATTGTGACATTGTGTATCTGTAGGTCTAAACAGTTATTTACATGAAAACAAACCTTTAAAATAATATTTTAAAATATTTTATAGTATAAAACCTCATCCTTCTGAACCTCTGAATTTAAGCAACATTTATAGCAATGTGCAAATAGGAATGAGCAACGTATATTTATTTAGTTTATACCTATTTTATATAGTACTATACTATATTATATATATATAATTAAATATTATCCCTGTTCTTATATCCATATTCCCAAGTGAATTCTTTCATTATCTAAGGGCACGTGTATCACTTTATTTTTAGGGGTTATAATGCCATTGTTATGGAAATGTGATAATGTGATGCAACGGTACAGAGGTCTCTCCTTTTACCGGTCTGGATAATAATCATGTACTCCTGTACAAGTAATATATGTCTGTAATTGTTTTACAGCTGTTTATAAATCTATGGCCAACAGATGTCCCCATTACACCAGGACCTTACTACAGTAAACCATTCCTACAGCTTTAACATGCTATATAACCTGAAATAGAACCTGCTTAAAATGATGTTTTTGATTAAGGTAATGAGGAAGACATAGCCAATACTCTACAGGCTAAGACAGTACATGTGTTTAAAATACAATGGAAGATGTTGTTTCAGGAACCGAACTATATATCATATTTTGTTATATTTTGTTTAGCACTTTTCCCTTGTCTGTATTATAACTGTATCGTTGGACTGTACAGCGCTGCGTAACTTTGTGGCTCTTTATAAATAAAAATATACATTCATACATACATATCAGTCGCTGGGAATGAAACACTTCAGGCGTTTCAATCTTGTATCCTTACAACTAATTTGTACCAAAATTCCCTCCAGTGTTATCCTTCAGAGGCTGCTGGGAGTTGCAGTCTATAGTACTTAAGGGGTTAGGGGACTGACAATATTGTTTTTAGTACTAGTGTTTTTAAAATGTAAATATGAACTGCTGCTGTAGCTCTTTTATGGTTCATCGATCATCTAGAAGTAAAACAATCACTGCAGAATTTCAGGGTAACTCAGTAAACAAGAAAGAGAAGGAACAATGATATTGACATTACCTAATGTAGTTAAAAGCAACATTACATAGGTGAATTCATGTGCCAAACATAGACTTTCCATGGAATGTGGACTCCCCCATCCCAAGGAAATAACCATCTAGAAATGACATGAAAAGACTTCATAGAGTGAAAACTCTGATATATGCTAGATATTTTCTAATCATATTTCAGAGGGACATTCAAAACAGTGTTGGTTAACATATATTTTCTATAGATTAGCACCTCAAATGACATTGTTGGATTGTTTGTAGATGAAAAAGATGAAAGTAGTCTATATAAATCTGAGCAATGTTGTTTGGTTCCAGGGATTCACTTATTTCCCATGCAAAATAACTTGCAATGGATATTGATTAGGACTGTTCATTTCACATTTCTTTGGGGTTATTCATCAAAGTCCGAATTCGCCTTGCATAGTGTCTCTGCATCTGTTCATGTCACTATGACAAGGAAGTCGTGAATTCACTTCTCCTTATTCATGAAGCAGCGGTCAGTGTCGGATGCTGTCGCATGCATAGTGCGGCGTAGTCAGTCGCACTATAGTAGGATGAGAAGTCATGCGGAGTGAGAATTCCTCCAGTAAAGGGCAGTGACATCAGTCTCATCATATCCCACTATCTGTATATAAGTGAAATATACTTATTTTTATGTCACCTCGTGCCTACTTCATGTTTAATAGTAGACTAATTTAGTCGCATTCACCATTGTGCATTACACAACACTGGAGCCCTGCCATCAAACCCCTCAATTCGCCACTCTTTTGAGACGAAGGCAAACGGGTAAATTTGGAGTAGTACACACAGCAGAATCTGCTCCTTCGACAGACTCTGTCCCATGCTGAATAGTCGAATTACCTGTGCACGCGCACACAAATTGATGCAAAGAGTTCCGTAAGTCTGCGACTGGAGTAAGTGTCAGAATTGGTCATGAATTCATCACATCGCAGAGATTGCTGATTAAGCGGAGTTGGAGAAGTCGCGAATAGACGTGAATACGGGCATATATGCAACTGTTTGGACTTTAATGAATAAGATGGATAACTGTATACATACTCTATATTTACATGGCCGAAATTTGATAAAATTGAAAATCACGATATCGCATTTCCGATATCAAACCATTTTTGCCGATATCACGATATCGAAAATTTGCCAATATTGGTAATATTGATATTACAATAACAACTTTTTCGGTGATATTATGGATTTTCCATAGAAATAAACAGATTAAAAGTTTCAATATTTCAATATCGCGATATCGGTAAAAATAATTCGACAACAGTAAATTTGATATTGCGATATAGGTAAAATTTATTCAATATCGTGATATCAATATTTTTGATTTTATTAAATCTCGCCCTAAATTAGTCTATCTTGAGCTCTGTTCATAGTGGGTTATGGTCCTCAGTTCCAGGCCTGGGTGCAGGCTGGAACTTAGTTATAGGCTCTCCATCGCACATGGTGTAGAATGCCTACAGTCAGTCTAGAGCAGAGGTCCCCAAACTT
>WMED01015205.1:0-13735 GCA_019650415.1 Pipa parva | reverse complement strand
CAATGTGGCAATTTGGCCGGGCCCCTGACGCCAGTACCGGTAGTACTGGCCTATCGGCAGCCCTGGCCATAGGGCAAAAGTTACTCTGCAGAGCTATTGTTATAGCTGTGGTCCTGAGAGAGTGAGGACATTCCTGGGGTAGATGGCTTTAGGGGGATGTTACAGGAGGGAGTCCTGTGGAAGAACACTGACCCTAGCTTAGAGGTAAGCGTAGGGGTAGTTACTGTTATAGGGTACAGTAGTGCGTACCAGTGTAGATGCTAGGAGAATGACAGCCCAAAGTCACAACAGGAGTAAGAGAAGCAGTAGCCCCCAGAGAGTGAGGTGGACATCCTGCTCTCAGTCAGGGTCCTGAGGTTAGGGCTAAGGCTTCCCTATTCCCTGTGTTGCTGTGGTATTGCTGTGTTCCTATGCTGTGCAGCTGGGGTCCTATGCTGTGCTGCTGGGGTCCTATGCTGTGCTGCTGTGTTATATAGAGCGAGACCAAAGGCTGCTGCTGGATAAAGACTGCCGTTTCCAGTATCTGATGCTGCTAAGAGGAGACCAGAGTATTTGTACCGGTGTTGTGAGTAAAACAACTGTTATTTTGTTCTGACTTTTTCTCTACATTAAATGTTACTTGAATTGTCCTTAAAGGAAAATTGCTGCTTAACTGTTTTCTTGGGTGTTAAAGGGTCGGTTGTTGCTATACTTAGGGGTTTCTCTGGCTAAAATATGCTACCTGCTCCCCAACCATTTGACTAGTTCCCTACACTTTAATTTTTAAATTGTTACAATTCTAGGTTGTTTAGACTTTGAGTAGAAGAGTAAGCTTCATGCCTATAGGAGCATGATTGCTCAAAGTAGTAGAATTTGCACAAATCTTAAACTCTCTTTTTTTTTTCTCCTAGCCAATAGATGGTAGCCTTACAGTCTTACCACCAGAATATGTACTTTTGTCTTTGCTTCTTGTAACATTCACAGCCTATCAGACTCTCGGCCTGTCAGTCTCCTTCACAACAGGCGGCTGCCTATATAAAGCTTCTGGCCTTAAACTGACATTTCCTGAGCAAGGAGTTTCTTCATTTGGTGATTCCGGTCACCTCAGTCATTTGTGCCTGTAGCTGCTATATGAAGTGGCTTCCCTGTGGACTGTGACCTATGAGGACCCAGAAGCGAAGTTGAAGTTTCTTCATGGGAATGGCTGGTGACTCCTGGGATGCTTATTAGATTTTTCACACCAGTAAAAGCCCAAGCCAATCTCCAGTGTCCAGTACACCTACCAAAATACCGATACCTAACAAGAATATATTTGTGAGTGTTGTATAAATTGTAATGCCTTCTGTTGTACAGTGTCTTTCCCCTGGCTGTGATGTCACCAGCACCCACCTACAATTTTTGATTGGCTAGGTGAAGGTGATGTCATGACACCACAGCCCCAGCAACTACATCTTGATTGGCTGGTCGCCAGTACAAAGGCAGGCATTGGGTACCAGGAAGGGGAGAGGACATTTGAATTTCTGCCTCAGGGACAAGAATGGGACTGTTCCGTGGAATCCAGGACACTTGGAAGGCATGTAAATCTTAGCTATTCTCATTATTTTGTGCCTGCAAGCGACTTTCGCTTATTTACCAAGTGCTGGAGTCTGTCAATGTAGGGAATTCAGCAAGGCCTAATGCTCTGAATTTACCAGTTTGATTTTGGAAGAAATTTGGGGTTGATGGCAGGGCTCCAATGTGGCTCCAATGATTGTTCATTCAAAAAGACTGCAAGTAAGTGACAACATGAACTAGGAATATGGTGACATAGAAAAAGGGATGTATTATTTACTTAATACAGTTAGTGGGACAAAATATAATGTTTAAGGTAGTAAGTCACAGGAGAGTAGATCTCTCAAGTCCCCTACTTTCTGTGGGATAGTCCTGTTTTGAGGGTCCTGTTCCTGCAGACACAGCTTCCCACACAACAGTCTAGTTCTGTCCCCTACACCCATAAACCCCTCCCACTGCACTTGTCCTGTACTGCTTTAGCTTTAGAGAGACGTCAATGGCGTACAGCAAATCAAGTATGAAGCACACCAGTGATGTCACTGGATCGATTCCAGGAGGCCCCACAGGATAGTTTAGGCACAAAGCAGTGCTGCATAGGTGTGACTAGCAGGAAGAGTGGCAGATCCGTTTGAGAGTTATAGGGTTAGCGCGGAACAACTTCCTGTGACAGTAAACAGACTCTGGAAACACCACATTTAAATATTGACACTGTTTATCTGTGAGATTGTAAGTCTTAATAAGTGCTGTGTCAAGTCTTACTGTGTGTGTGTTTATAGCAGATGTATATCTGTGTATAAACATTCATTCATCCCTCTTTCTACTTTTTGAAAATTGGGAGTTGTCACTTCATCATATAATATTATAATGTGCATGATATAATCTTTTAATGCATGATAAATGAGTAAATAAAACTCCTCTGTAAAAAGAGTATGTATTTTTACAGATTGTGGTGTAGTAAAACAGCTCAGAGTTAAACGCTGCTTAGTAATCTTAATGCTGCTTAGTAATCTAAATGCTCCACACAAGTAACAGCCTGCACAGAGGTAACAGGAGCAGGAGCTATGATTCACTTATAACCTCTGCTGGTGCTGGTTTTTTCTTCCATTTCTATAACAATTCTGCAAAATCAGTAAACCTAAACCTGCCGTTTTAACACTTCTTGCACTTACTACTAGGTGGCCAATAAATAGAAAACACTTTTTACAAGTTTAAGAGTCCCTTTAACACCCTACTCTGTCATTTTGATTTACATTTGAAGCAGTACACCGTTTAGAATATGCCACTTCAATATACTCCGACACCTGGTGAATAATCACAAGGGAGTTGATGGCAAGGCATCTTTTTAGTGTAAGATGACTGTTCATTCAAAGTGACAATAAAGAATGCAACCAAGTGACAACATCAAGTATGGCAATTGTGTCATAGAAAGGGATGTAATATTCACTTCATATATTCAAGTCAATGTCAGTGGGACATTGTGAGGATGATGTCACTGCACTCAGGCCAAATTCACATCCTACTACTGTTCAACTGTCTGCACTGCCACAAAATCATGTCCAGTGCATTCAATTCTTTGCTATGGGAATCCACTGCTTAGTGAATAAGGACTAGTGAATTGCCACTATCATAGCATAGCATCCCAGGGGGTTATTCACTAAAGTCAAAATTGTTGTGTATAGGTGTGAATTTGCCAGCTAAAGACAGTCTCAATAGACTGCTACTGTCACAGTCGTGTCTTTATAATGAGAATATTGGCACAGATGCGACTTTACTATGGAAAATTGTCAGTCATGTTTACAGTGGGGAAATTGTCCCAGTCACGGATTTGCTATGGGAATCCGCTGTTGGAGAATTTGACAGTCGAATTTGCACCTTAGTGAATAACAACCCCCAAAGTGACGCCATTTTACCTTTGACTGTCAAACTGGGACTTTGAATCACCCCCTTAAGCTGCAAGTTGGCCCTAAAGGAACCCTATAGCCTCATTTTCATCAAACTTCATAATACATGTATATGAACATTAAAGTTTATAACAGAAGCCATAAGGTCTTATTAACATACATAATACCGTTATGTAGTCATATTGTAAGCTTCCCTGACCTTGTGGAAGCTGTCTACTCACATCTGATTAGACATTGCGTTGTTTAACCATCTGCGGTTTCACTGGACATCAGCATATTCATTTATTAAATATGATATAAAATGCATGCTACATTTATAGGCAAATTCAGTTACAAACATGGTTAATTTAAGGGAAAGATGTGTTTTATACATATTAATTCAGAGTGAAGTTGTGCTTGTTTTTAATTGCTTGCACAGGGACATTTGATATTTATTTAATGCTTTATTCATGAGTACTGATCATTTGACGCACATTGCAAATGTAATGGGATTATCTACAATGTTACAAAATGCTTGAAAAACATATGGTAAATCCATAATGGATTCATAAGGAGTTTTTGTGTGCTTATAGAGATTTTTAGTTTATGGTACATTTATAACTTGTTGTGTAGCCTATCAACCATTCGATACAGAAAATTATAGAAATAGTCTGTAGCAATATGAACTGTTATGTATGTGTAAGGTCGTATTGCGTAGCACCGTGTTAGCCATAGATATAAGCAGAAACAAGAGAGTATAGGTGATACCTTTTATTGGCTAATGGAATAGCTGGTAAATCCAAACTTTCCAGACTACTTAGTACTATGCCTGAGGAAGAGACCTAAGTAGTATGGAAAGCTTGCATTTACCATCTATTCCATTAGCCAATAAAAGGTATCGCCTATACTCTACTTGGGTCTGTATGTGCAAGGCAGGGTTGGCAAAAGTTTTTGGCTCGGAGTGCCAAAAAGGTGACATCACTCACCAACGCATCCCCTGAAGTGGCGTTGCTGGTGAGTGACGTCATCACGCCTTTGTCGGGGGAGGAGTGTACACGCTTCGGCGGAGGAGATCTCCCCTGTGAGTGAGCGCTCCTTCAATCTGGATCTGGCCTGAAAACTGTCGGATTGGGTCTGCGGCCTGTGCTGAAAGCAGGCTTGGCAACTGCACACGTGCCAACAGATAGGGCTCTGCATGCCATAGGTTCACTATCCCTGGTGTAAGGTATTGCCTATAAAATAATCCCTATTCTACTAACACATCTACAAAGTACATTTTTCTTTATAAAATATCTGTGCTGTCTGTTTGGCTAAACTTTCCTGAATAAATGGAAGAGGGCCGTGGATACAGAAAAGGATGCAGAGGGAAAGATATGTCTTCTAGTTGACTTAGTTTCATTTTGTGAAAGATCCTAATTGGAATTAATGTAGCGCAAACAGGAATGTCTAGTATTTCCATTCTTCTTTTTCTCAGGCATGAGTTTGGCGCCTGGGGTATTAACTTTCAGACCTTATGCCTTTTTACTGCACATACAGAGATTGGCTGCCCGCTATTAAGGACAACAAACCTATTATTTCTGTGGTCATTTCTCAGGGCACTCAAAACACACACAACAGGGCCAGGTTATTCAGGCCATTGCGTATTGAGAAGAGATTGTTGTACAGTGTGCCACGTAGTCTGTAATACTCCAAATCATGGATGCTTCAAACAGGTGGATCTACTGGGAATTGTACTCAAATGTGTCTATATTCACTTGATAGAAAAAGATTGTGTGGGAGAAATGCTTTGTGTGGGCATGTGTATGCTTGTGAGCGTGAATATGTGTGTGCCAATGTTTGTTTATTTTATGTGTATAAAATAACACGTGAATTAATCAAGGGTGCCATCTTTCCAAAGGTCTAGTAACCTATGGCAAACAATCAGAAATTAATCTGAACTGGTATACAGAAAGCTAGAATTATAAAAGCCAAGCTGTGATTAGTTGCTATAGGTTACTAGCAACTAGCAAGTTCTTCTCCTCTAAGGGGGGTTATTTGTCAATGGGGCAATCGTTTAAAAATGACTAGTAACCCATGGCAACCAATCGGAATTTGTCTTTCAATATTCTAGTTTTCCTATACCAGTGCATGCTAACGGCTGATTGGTTGCTGTGGGTTACTAGACCTCTGGAAAGATTGCCCATTTGGATGAATTCCTCTGTATATCTTTCAAAGACGTAAAATACATTCCTAAAAAATAATCTGAGTGGTAGTGCATGTAAACTGAATGCTAAGTCCCTGGAACTCCAAGCAAGTTCTCTATATGCCATAGTTTATTAGCAAATTCCTCTTCCACTGTGAGAGCTGTTAAGCATTGTCACTGTCTCTGAGTTACTGGACAACATAGAAAGGCCTAATAAGAAGAGCCAGTAGGCTCCCAGTGTGCTCCTTAGTGTTTATAAGGAAAATAAGATGGTTGGTGGGTCACTCTCTGTGCATCCCATTCCTTTAGAGCGAGAGGTTGCTCATGGAAGGACCATTTCTAGGCTAATGCCTTGTGAATGAAGATGAGCTAGTAGATTCTCATGTAGAGTATGCCTTAGTGTTGGTTCACACTGGCAACATTAGTGCAGTTCAGAAACTGCACTGATACTTCTAATTCGATGTTATGCTACGTAATTTACACTGGCAACAGTGAATGCTTAGAGTGAGTGGAATGTGACTTCTGCTATGCAATGCAACTACTGTACATTCAAAGTGTGTTTACAATTTTTGCAACAATTCTATTGTTTTCCAGCTTATATTTCATTGATGCAGTAAAATGGTTCTGAAGTACAATGACTATAGATAGACACCCTTTCAGAATTAATGGCCAATGCATTGTTAATACTTTAAGTGTCAAAAGTCAGTAGATTAACTTTTTGTAAACTTGATTTTCTTAAGGCATGACTCATTGAAGGCTCAGAGGGACATCCCCAAAATCTAATTTTGTACACACCTATTTAATTTCTGGTATATACAGTATTACAACAGCACTAGCATATTTTGTGATCAGTTGATGCTCTGATTTCCTGGAAACATCATTTAAATATACCATTTTCTGCCAGGCCTAGTCGTCACTGTGATTGCCGCAACCCCTGTATATCCAACACTGGTATCTCCTAACCTACAAAGTAAATTACTCCATTTCCTCGTTACCCTTATTAGTTTTTTTGTTGCCCTTCTTTCATTATTTTTTTTTCTAGCTCCAGTGCCCAGAATTGACCTGCATGTTCAATGGGAGGTCTTACCCAAGAATTGCAAATAATGTCCTTTACTGCTGACTCAATCTCTCTTTTGATAAGACATTACCTTACTAACTTTGTGTCATCAGAAAACACAGTTTAAATATTTACAGTTGTTTAAAGAATCTGTGCACCTATATTCCTATTTTTGTTTGCTACCCTGTATGTGATTTGAATGTGTTTGTCCCTTTAAGATAACCTCTGAGTTATTGCCCACTAAAATCAAGTAAACAGTCAACTATTTTTCTTATAATTTAGCCACTTGAGGGCATCACTACACTGATGTCTATGGGTGAACAGCACAGCAGGTTTGTTTAATAATTAAGTTATTTATATATGTAGGTGCAGAAAAACCAAATGCCTATACATTTTAATAAACATTCCAAAAAGAAAAATGTGTTAAGTCTTTCTGATAAATAGGTTACATTTTCCTATAAGCTTTAGTAAAAGAAATATAACAGTGAAATGTCATCCTGTTGTGTAAATTTAGGAAATATACAGGTCAACGTTAAGTGAATGTCTGCTGTAGTCTATGGGGGTCATTGACTAAAGCCCGAATTGTTGCATAAAGTTTTTAATTCACCAGCTAAAGACGGTCGCAATAGACTGCTACTGTCACAGTTGTGATTTCCTTATGGTGATATTGTTGCTGTTACGACTTTACTATGGGATTTTAAAATTGTCACGGTCACAGATTTGCTATGGGAATCCGCTGTTTGAGAATTCGACAGTCAAATTCTCACTTTAGTCAATAACCCCCTTTAAACTTTTCATCTCAAGTGAATGCACAGGAGGATTAACATTCTAGTTGGTAGGTAGCAGGATCATGTCAAGATAAAACTGGAAGCCAGTGTATAATTTGCCAGCTCTGATATGTTGGTGGCAGCCTCCTATGATCCTATCAATAATCTTTTAGACAGGGATCCAAAATCAGGGCTGTACTGTTGAATTCATGATGGTAGAGAGGCTTTGGACAACCCGTACTTTTGTATTGATGGTGCTGAAACATGAGTATGTGAACCGACGTAACCTTATTCTCCCTGTTCTGAAAATTCACTGTATGTTCTAAAGTAAATTTAGTCTGTGGCTTTACACATGCTAATGAAAATAGCTTCACACTTCAACATTTACTGGCAGCAAAATCATGTCATGGTGCGCAAGGGAAAAGTCTATGATATATATCCCTAGCCAAGGAAATGAGTGACATAAGAGATTATTTAATAGCTATGTGCATGGGATGTATAAATACATAAGAAGCGCAACATTTCCTGTAAACTAAAGTATAAAATATAATACCATATCTATTCAAAAAATATTACTAATCTGCTTAAAGTGGACCTATCAGGTCTGCTTAGAAACCTGTTCATGTGAAGCAGGGAGTTGTCTTAGCTGAATGCAAACTCACTTCTACTTTTCTGTCTATGCTGATGCCAAGTTCTAAACTCAAGTCAGAGGGGACGGGGTTAAAAGAAAACTGACAATCAAATCCTAGGCCAGGACTAGGGTCAGGTAGTGTAGATGTTCACCTCGGGTGCTGCCTATGCTTCTTGGGGGGGGGGCTGTTTTGATGAGTGCTGTCCCCTCCCTCTGCTCTCTGCTCTCTTAAGCAGTCTCTCACCAGTATTTCTTGCAGCACTGTACCAGTGTACAATGGTGACTTTAGGCAGATTTAGAATGGACAACTTTACTCACATTTAAAGGGATTTAGGAGGTTATTTACTAAAGTGCAAACTGTAGCATAAACGCCTGTATTTGCATCCTTTCGCGACTTCTCCAACTCCGTTTACTCAACAATCTATGAGATGTGATGAATTCGCGACCAATTCTGATGCTTACCCCAGTCGTGGACTTACGGAACTCTTCTCATCAATTTGCGTGCCTGTGCACAGGTAATTCGGCTATTCAGCATGCGATGGAGTCTGTCGAAGGTGCAGATTCTGCAAGGTGTACTGCTGTGAATTCACCTGTTACCTGAGGGGTTGGTGTCAGGGCTCCAGTGTTGCGTAAGGCGACTATTCATTCAAAAGTAACAATGGCGACTGCAACTAAATTTGTCTGCTACTAAACATGAACTAGGCACAAGGTGACATATAAAAATAAGCATTATTCATTTATATACAGTTAGTGGGATATGATGAGACTGATGTCACTGCCCTTCACAGGAGGAATTGTCCTCACTCTGCATGACTTTTCATCCTACTATTGTGCGACTGACTACACCACACAACACATGCGACAGCGTCGGTCACTGTCCACTGCTTCATAAATAAGAAGTGAATTCACTTCTTCCTAATCATATTGACGCAAACAGACGTGATGACACTATGCTAGGCAAATTCGGCCTTTAATGAATGGCCCCCTTAGTGTCCTGTTAAACTATATTTACTTAGATTGAAAATATATTAGGAAGCTGGTAGAGTTATGACTGTACACTGGCAACTTCAGTTAAAGATGAAGACAGGCCCTGGTGCATGATCAGTACACTACAGGGGTGGGCAGCGGCAGCCAATTCCCCTTTAGCATTGGGTCCGGTCACTACTGCCACTGCTGCAACCCTGTAGGTACGTAATTGAACCTGGAACTTGACCATTTCATATTTCTTAGGACCCAGCTGTAATAGCTTTCCTTAATCATTATATGAAAACTGTATTCGGTTAGGTAAGTTACTCTGTAGTGCTTGTGAAATTAAAATTCGCTAATCTGATCGTGTTATTATCTTGGTAAAATTAGAAACCACTAGCTATTGTAACACTGGGCAAATGTAAAACATAGCAACAAACCCTGACATCTAGGTACCAAAGGTGATCTACCTGGCTATACAGTGATGTGACTCTCAGACATCAGGCAGGGGGAAGTGTGCTATTTTTAGCTTATAATAGCTCTGGGTTGGAGTCCTTATACACATGAAAATACACTACCGTAAATACTAAATACACTGCTCTCTCTCTCCTGCAGGAGATGCTTGGTAATTAAAACAGCAGTGACTTAATTCGTTTATGAAAGCACCAAGTGCTACATTTAAATAAATATATATATTTTTTTTTTTTTAAGATTATACACATTACTTTATATTCTAATGAATCCAACACTGTGCCAAACAAAAACAATAAATATTGGAGGTTATCTAGATAATATTCTAAACAATAATCCACTGTCACGTCTAACTGACAGAATGGTTTGTGTCTAGCTGAGTCATTTAGGTCGTGTTCTTATGTTACTGACTTCTAAGCATGATGCAGCAAATGGTGGCTGATTTCTCAGGAAAGCCAAAGGAAATTCTCACTAAGCATTACACCAACACATCTTAAAGGACCAGTGACACCAGAAAAAGAAAAACCTATTACTTGGATTGGTGCGACAGGTATTCCTACGTTGCACTGATAATAATGTTATCTTTGATGCTAAATTCCTGATATTTGATATATTTGAGTTTGTTTTTCTACCTTACAGCGGCAGCAATCTTCTGTAAAAAAATAAAACCCACCCAGTCATGTTAATGACTAATGAACATTAAAGGAGAAGTCCACGCTCATTCTTCTAAGGGTCATTCTGAAAGGGTGGGTGCTGGAAAAATTCACTGCTGTGCTCTTTCAATTCAGCACTGTCTTTTGTTCGCCTCAAGGCCTATCTTCTTGTCTTCTTCCTGCAGATTGTCTTCACTTCCTGCTTCTTCACTTGTAACACCAGAGTTTTGCTTCTGGGCTTGCTTAGCTCGCTTCAGAATTCCCCCTTCAGCCTAAGTAGAATGAGTGATACATATTCACAAAATGCCACAGAAAGTCCAATTTTGATGCAACCAGCAGAGAAGAGACACACACACAACCTTATAAAAATCAGTAATTCAACAATGACATTTTACTTGAACTGCATAGAAATAACTGCCATTCCAATCCAAAAAATAATTATTATTTCTGGTTTTGTTTACTTATAACTTTAATATAGGTCATTATGTTTAGTTTCAAATCTTCTAGGTATTTATAACTTATACTAACAATCACCCCACTCTCTTATTTAAAAACATTATGACTGGTGCAGCGTCAACATTGCTCCAGGATTATAACCAACATTTAATTAAACCTATTTTTAACCATTCTGCACCCCTCTCCCAATTACCTAAGAATGCCAGGACACAATAGATGGGGTTAGAAGGCCGCAGCTCTTTTTATTATTAAAACCAATTTTTACAAACCAAATAACTTCTTTGAAGTTATGTATCCATTTCAATATTAACACCTCGGAATACTTGCCCTTTTTCAAAATATTTTCCAATGGCTGCCCCACCATGGGACAGCCAATAACCACTAATCCTGTGACCCCATGCCCAAGGACTCACCAATTTGCTGGCCCACCACACCAGCCACTCTACCCATGAGAATGGTGGCAAGTAGTATCAGGGCAGCCAATAACCACCAGTCCTGGGACCCCATGCCCAAGGACTCACCATTATATATATATATATATATATATATATATATATATATATATATATATGTATCACCATCTCCTCCAGATAACAACTTCAGGGCAAGCATTCCCAATTCCACCATAGCTTACCCACTTGAAACCTTAAGATGGACAAGCTCCCCTACCTAAATCAGCCACGACCCTCTTAACCCCAAAAACTGAGTCTGACAGGTACATCCTGTCTGGGAACCACCAACCTGCAATAAAACTATCCCCAATGTCATACAGTTCACCTTAAAGCCTCCTTTCCATCCCAACAATACAGGTATTCCTTTAGTGATGTTCTAGTATGGCTCATCCAGGGAACATGGGCCTTTAGTCAAACTCCACCAAATTGTGTAGGGTCACCCTGGACAAAATTACAAAACTTCCACTTTTTACTTTAAAAGGACATTTCCTTAGATCCATGCCATTAATCAGCAGAACTAAAACACCAGGGTAAGTTCTGATCCTCACTTAGAACTTTAAGTCACTGCATTACTAGCTCACTTGCAGTGAAGCTCAGCCATATTCCCATATTGCACTAGAAATTTCTTCTTTAAACCCCACAAATGTAAAAGTTAAAATTGACCCAGACTTACCTGACAGCCTAAATATTCCAGGCTATCTCACCAGCGAAGAAGACCAACAGTGTTTTGTTGTGGTAAACTACATCCCACTCTTAGGCCAGTCAAATGTAAAAGTGAACAGTGACATAAACATACCTCCTGATAGCCAGAAGTGCTAACCTTGAAATACAATGAATGGTATAAGCAAAATGTTGCATTGCCTGTATAGAAACTACAAGCATGTCCTCTATTCTAACCAAGAGTGAATACCCCCACTACCGGAAACACCTACCAAAGAGTAAAGTTGTTTGTAGGACCATTATTGGAAGTACACCAACTTCCACACTCTCCCAGGCCAGATCTATAACCACTCCCCAGCATGAGTGACCTGCATTAAAACCTAAAGAAAGGTTATCCATGTTCATGTGAGTAAAGTGCAATCAAAATTATGTTTAGATAAGAGGGAATAAAGGAACTGGAATATGACACCATAGGAAATTAATCACCATATTCCAAAAACATGCTTCACAAATACTGCTGAATGATTGCACCGGGTGTTAAACCAAAAGCATTTAGGGAAGCCTGGTCATAGTGCCCCTAGTTGAGAGACCCCAGCAAACCAGTTCACTGATGGTAAAGAGGCAGTTTGCACCTCAGGGCCCATAAGTTATTTGGGCATCCAACAATGCTAACCTGGTTCCAGTGCAAAATGACCATGAGGGCTCCTAGCCCCTCCCACTTTCTTTTTTCCGCCACACATCCTTCTTCCTGTAAACTCCCACCTTCTCCTTTCCTTGCAGTTCCCTAGCCCAGTCAATAGCCCCTTACACTATAGTAGGGGACCTGCACGCTCCAGGGGCTGCTTTTCTGAAACATGCTCTTGCTTAATCATCGCAGATGTTACTTTTTCTAATTGCCACTGCATCCCTCCCCACTGCCAATCTACCCCTTAAGAGAAGTAAATTCTTGACAATCATGGGATTTGTAGTCATGTATATTCTGAAATATTATTACTTTGTAGCAAATAATTTTCTAAGCTACAGCCAAAAAACAAGGAGTTAACTAATTATTTTTTTCTACAACTGATTCTATCTTGTAACTAAATTACATTGCTTCATGTAAAGTAGCAATAATGATGATTTGTCCATTCAGTCAAGGCCGACTTTCGGTCATTTTATAAATCATCGTTCTCCACGCTTTCCTATATTTGACTGCTTCTTTCAGTTCTTTCATGGGCATATTTGTGTCAGCCTTGATTGTATCTGTCCAGTGAATTCTTTTGCTTCTTCTTCTTCTTGTCCCAACTGAATATGCTGAGCATTATTAATGTTTCCAGAGAATTAGCTTGCATGATGTGTCCAAAGTATGAGAGCTGTTTCTTGGCGGTTTTACCCTCTAGCAACCTTTTTGGTTTGACTCATTCTAGGATCATCTTGTTTGTGACCGTTGATGTCCATGGTATGTGCATCATTCGTCCAGCTTTCACATGCATGTTTGGAGATCAGGAAAACAGTTGCATTGACTATTCGGATGTTTGTTGCAATGCTGTTATCTTTGTTCTTCTATATATTTGACATTCCTTGCATTGCACTGCAGCCAAGCGCAATTCTTCTTCTAAAAACAAAGGTAATGACAACATCAAGCAAAGCTACAGTCCACTTAACAATCGACGATGAAAAAAATGAATTGGTCAAAGATTTCCACTTCCTCTGATCCAAGATTAACCACAGCGGCAAATCAGGGGCAGAAATCAAAAGAAATAGCAATAAACTCATGCAATTTCTTTTCTGAAACATAACACTGTTTTCAGTGGCATTGTATCATGGAATAGTAATCTTTCTGAACAAGCTACAGTATAATACTACAACCTTAAACTAAGGCAATGATGGCAAACCTATGGCATGCATGCCAGAGAGGGCACGTGTTCTGTTGCCATCACTGCCTTAAGCGCAGGCTGTGGACCCAACAGGTTTCAGGTGAGATTCACAGCCTGCAGGAGGGTTTGTTTGTTTTAGCGCTGCTCTATCCCAATGAGTGCAAAATAACAAAG
>WMED01015204.1:0-13735 GCA_019650415.1 Pipa parva | reverse complement strand
TAACAAATAGATATCTGCCGTGATTCTGGTGTGGCCAGTGTGTAACAGAATCTCCAATACCAGTGGTTTCAGTGTAGAAAACGATTTTAATGCAAGAAAAAATGCGTTAAAATCGTTTTCTACACTGAAACCACTGGTACTTCATCTTTACTTCCTGGACCAGTGAGTCCCTAAGAGGAGGCTGATTTCAGCCCATAGTGCAACTGGAGGTCTCCTGCCGGAACTCCTGGGATATGCGACTTTACCTAAAATTGCATATCCCAGGAGCTCCAGTGGCAGGTGACTTCCGGGAGGCAGGCAGAAGCGTGTTATATCTCAGCTCCGCACCATATACACAGGAGCTCCGGTGGCAGGCGGGCCCAAAGAGAGGCAGATTAAGGAAAGTTAAAAAAACCTCACTGGTGTGTGTTAGATTGTGTACACACAGACACACACAGCGCAACACATTTCTATAATACTATTACTAATATATTTTTATCTGCTCTATTTTTTTTCTTTTTTGTATTTTTGTGGTGAAGTGGCCCCCGACACGCGTGTTGGAAATTTATATGGCCCCCGGGCTGAGAAAGGTTGGGCATCACTGCAGGATACAGGATTTGGAAAATGTGTTGTCTTTTCATTTGAATATGTGAAGGGTCAAAACTTGTCTAGATTTTATTTTCCTTCTCTTAGGATTGCTTGGAATTTCTAGCTGTACCGTACACCCACATGTTTATTGGATTTGTCTAGTTTCTGAGGCCTTGGTGCTTAAGATAATGGCACAAGGTGAATTGAATGTCTTTTATCTTGAAAGCAAATACAAATTTGAACATGATATGATCTAGTTACAATTGCATTTCTCATTCCCCTATGTGGAAACACAGGCAACATCGTCCATGCTGATCGCTCCCTTACTATTACACTACAGGGCTCTTCAGTGTAGCTTCTCCTGTACTGGCACCATGTTTCCACGAAAATAAGACCCTGTCTTTTCAGAGAAACACGGTAGGTGCCATGTTGGCACCCATACTTGTACCTTGTAGCTGTGAGTGGAAGTGCTAACCAAACTTAAAATAGCTGTTGCTGAGAATAAGATCTAAATAATTACACAAGAATGTCATTTCAGATGTAGGTAAAGATTCTAGGCATAAATGATCACATACACACAATTCCTCTTTTTGTTGCTTATCATTGAGCTAAAGCCTAGCTCTCATATGAGGGCTTTTGCACCACAGTCATATCATTACTCTTTAGGTGTGCGTTCATTTTTCTCTTGCACTTGGATAAGCAGGCACCTTTTTGACTAATTTGTGAATTAGAGCGGATTGCTAAAAATCGACTCTGCTTCCCCTAAGGGGAGCTGGATTAGGGCGTTACAGGTACGCTTTAAATTGGTTTCATTTAACATTAATAAAACTTAAAAATGGCTCAGATAACAGATAAAATAGTATACTTTAAGATGTATAAGTCTTGGGACATTAAAAGCACTGCAAACAACAACTTTTTTTTTATTTTTTGGTCTACAGTAAATATATTTTATCTACCCAAGCAAAGCTTTTCCACTCAACTCCACGCAATACATTGGTACATTGGACAGCCACTACTGCTGTTCATTTTGTTTTCAGTTTACACATGAAAGATATTGTCCCTGTGGTTTCATTGTGACCCACTGCACATATACTGTATATACAGTATAACGTTTAGTTATTTTACTGCTGTTGTCTTTACTGGTCAAAGCAAATGTGTGACAATTTCCTTTGCGCATGCAAGCAAGATGTCAGATGACTATAAAAGTTCAGATCCAGTTCAGCCAAGACATGCTATACAGCTGAATCTTACATAAGCCTTGGGATTCTGCCTAATGCTGTATTTAATGTATCCCTTTTAAAAAAGGAAAAATGCATTTTGCTGAGTCAGCTTAAACAGTGGTCATATAAATTTCATGTTTGTTGTTTATGCGCCAGAATGTTTTAAAATGTTTAAAAGAAATTGTTTCGTTTTGTTTTTTGTAAATGGATTGCGTTAATCATTCCATAAATTCTAATTTTAGGTTTTAGTATAAGCAGATCCCTTTTTAATAGGTGTAAATATATTTCTATTAAAGTCCGGATAGCTGTTTCTTGGTTTCCTGTTTTGCTGAATATGATCAACCTTTGAGCATTTCATAACTTCCTTCCAGACACACACACAGTGTCATCACAGGATACTTTATCCTACTATTTACACTGAGGTTATTATGTGGTAACTATTTAAATGCCAAGTACATTTTGCAATATTTTGTTTAGCACTCCAGCAATGTCATTTGCTGCCTGTTAGCCGGGTTTAAAATGGTAGTCTTGTTTTAGAGACAAACACTAAATTTCAGGCAGACTTATAATTGCATGGTCCCTGATTCACCCTTACAGCTTCAGTAATGTGTTTAGAAATAAAATCCAATGGGGCGAAGTTTATTAAACTCAGAGAAACTCATTTTGGCTTTCCGAGCTTAATCAGGCGAACGCCAGGAAGTTTCTCATTGTAAGCATCTCAAGATTTGCTTTGACAGATACTTACCGAGAGTAACTTTTTCCATTTACTTTAATGTAGTATGGCTTTAATGTAGTATGGCTACCTTTCCATGGAAATATTGAATGGAAAATGTTTCTCTCGGTAAGTATTGATCGAAATAAATCTCGCGATAATTACTGTGAGAAACTTCTTGGTGTTGGCCGGATCAAACTCTGTAAAGCCGAAAGGGCTTTTCCAAGTTTAATAAATTTCTCCCTCAATTGTATTAATCATTTTTATTTGCATAAATAACTGCTTTTTTTCTTTTCAATCCCAGAAAACCCGTTTGAGGTCTGTTATTTTCATTTGTGTGCATGGCATGGCTGGTGTTAGAATGTGCTTTCAATAACTGTGTTTAACTTGACTGTGTGCGGTTCCTATATGGGTTAAACCAACAGTATGAAATGTTTGAACAGAGACTTTTTGCATTGCTTAATAAATTAATGGATCCAAATGACTACAGGAAATGAATCACCATCCTGAGAAATAGGTCACAGTATAATACAAATTCCTTTCTCAGGCTGTTTCCTTAATGGTTAAGCTTTATTTCCATAGATTTCTTGGACGTGTTCAGGACTGGGACATATTAGTGAGGTTAATCAGGTTGAAGAAACTAGTCACAGTCAACAGCATGAGTTTAGTTTGTATATTAAAAACTTTCATATTTCAAAGTTATTTTACATTAAATGTTGCTTTTTCTGCAACTTCTACATTACTCTAGTAAAATAAAATTTAAAAAATAGTCAACTTTTCATTTTCATTCTTACCTCCAGAGTATTTTTGTAATTGCTACCCTGCTGTGGATCGGTAAGATCACAGCTCTTCCACTGCTAGTATTGACAAATAATTTCCTGAGATGATGCTTTGTGTTAATTAGTTGTACACTGGCTATTAAAGGGACAATAAAGTCTGTAAAAAAAAAAAAAAATACTTGCTATTTATTGACCACCTAGTTTTAAGTACAAGTATTAAAATGACAGGTTTAGGTTTACTGATTTTGTAGAATAATCATAAGCAATAGAAGAGAAATCAAGCACTTGGTGAAAGAGGCGTAACCCTTCCTCCGTTTATCTCTAGGCAATCTGTTATTTGTGTGCATGGTTTAAATTACTAAGCAGCTTTTGACTCTGAGCTGTTTTAGGATAATTTCTCCATTTTTTTTTTTTTCAGTCTTTTAGAGCTGCCTTGGTCTATGGTAACCGAAGAAAGTAAAAGTGAAATTAATTGGTTTCAGGAGAGGGATTGAGCATGCTCAGTTAGTGAGCAAAGCCCCTGGCTTAGAGAGGAGGGGCTAGAATTAGCTGAAAACTTCTGCTCCATGTGCTTGTTTTTCCTTAATTTGCTATAACTATTCTGCAAAATCAGCAGGCCTAAACCTTTCATTTTAACATTTGTCAAACTTAATACTAGGTGGCCTGTCATTTTAACCAATAAAAGTTTGCTTTTATACAGCAATACTTTATACACTTTGGATCTAAGACTCTGTAGTGCCTTTGTTTTACTCTTCAAGGAAAGCTATACAAATTTATGTTCAGTAAATGTGTTAAGACCTGGACATACTTGATCTGGAGGATGGATATTGTATGTTTGTAGTACCGGTAGGACTGGTCCACTGAAAAGGACCAGAGGCCATAGGAGTCTTTCCAAGGGTTTTTATGTGTCTCGTCGTGCCAAAGTGCTTTAGGCCCATGTTAATTTAAACAGAGTTTAAATAAGATCTAATAGCAGTCAAACCAATTAAGCATTTTTTATTTCAAACGTTTTTATTAGTTTTTGCATTCGTAAATGATCAGCTTATACACACTTAAGGATCTAAGTAAAATTAACATATAGGTTTGAACAGATCATACAGGAAAAGAAAAAAAAAAAGGAAAAAAGGATCAGAAACACAAATATGTAACTTGATCTGGTATATAACTGTTTGCGATCGTACATTATTGGAGAGAGGATTGAGAGCTCCCAGGTTTTATTAATAAATTGCATATTCTCTAGCTTCCAATTAAGCATTTTAATTTAAAATGTGAACCCAAAAAGGTTTAGAAATGCTAGGGTTTATTTTGCTTCAAGCAAAAATGTACACAATGCAATTAGGGGTAGTACTTGACTGTTACAAAACAGAAAAACCAGACTTTCCTGCTTAGATTGTCTATCAGTGGGTTCAGCTAATGCACCTTGTCCTTACCCCACCCCTGTCCAAATATGTGTTAATAAATGATTACTTGGGACTGATGCTGTAATATGAGATGGCTGCATTTTCTCCTACAAAGTCATCTTGTCCATATAGGTTCAGTATCATTACTTCATGAGTCTTTTGCAGCACAGAAAACAGAGTGGAGTATTATCTCAGACTATTAGATAAAATTATCAATTTATTTTTGATAAACTTCTAAATTTATATGAACAGGAGCTTGTTAATTTGTTATGGTTAGGTTCACACTGGTGTTTTTATGCATGGTGTATATACGCCGCGCATAAAAACAGCAGAATCCATACAGCATAAACCTATGGACTTACCTCGTTCTGCCCACACTAGCGTACGATGCGCATACACTGTGTGGGGAACGCTGGCTGTCGTATTTTTTCCAGATTATATACATCAAGCACAAAATACGGCCAGATGGGAGGAACCACAAACGCTGAGGGAGCATTCACACTGGAGTCTGGTAAATCCTATAGAAATGCACATCTAGAAAATACACCTCGTATAAATATACAGTGTATTTTTAAAAATGTGTGTTTCTACAATACGCGACGTATATACGTAGTGTGTGAACCGGCCCTAAAAGTAAATGTGTTTAAAGTTGGAAATGTAGCCCTAATCATTTTATGGACCGCTGGCTTTTTCAGGTCCTGCCCATAAGCAGAGTTCTGAATGAACAGTGTTGACGTTGCGGCTCCACTAAAAAGATTTCTCCAAGATTCGAGGAGCGTCAATGACAAACTTTTTATCAGGGTGTTCATAGGGGAAACATGACACCTTTCTGGATAATTTTCAAGTTATAAGCTATTAGATCAGTGGTTCTCAACCTGGGGGTCGTGACCCCTTTTAGGGTTGAATGACAATTTGCCAGGGGTTGCCTAACACCCCTTGAGATCGTCACAGATTTTGATACAATTTTAAAGTTGCGACATTACTTTCTATAGTAAAGTCATGACAATAGTTCTATAGTAAAATCTTGACAATATTTCTATAGTAAAATTGCGACCACAACAATGTTCCCTTATTATTATATGAATATTGTCGCGACTTTAAAATTGTCGCGGTCACTGATAAAGGGTCACAGTAAAAAATGATAACCCGCAAAAGGTAACCTGCTTTCTAATGTTTCTCTTTACCGTTCTGAACATTCCCTACTTAACACTAGAGTCAAAGCTAGAATGTCAAATAAGTAAACCTTACCAAAAATAATCTTTGTTAATGTGGGTGGTCTAAACCAACACAATGTGGGCAACTATTTGCCAACTTGAAGCTAAGTCAGGGAGCACACAGGAAAGCAGGGCAATTGTTGAGAGCTGATTAATACGATTCCTTTAAAGTGCACCTTTCACCTCAAAACTCTAATACTAATTCAAGTTCTATTAATGAAAACCATTTTTGTAAATATAGATGTATTTAAAAAATGTACCTTTTATACAGTGTTTCTTTCTGTCATCTTCCCTGTCAGCCTGACTTTTCTTTCCTAGGTCGGGTCATGATGGTTGACATTATAGTTCCTCCAATCAGATCCCAGTTAGATCGTGATTTAAGGGATCTGATTGGAGGAGCTATAATGTCAACCATAATCACCCGACCCAGGAAAGAAAAAGGCAGGCTGACTGGGAGAAACTGTATAAAGTTAAATTTTTTTAAAAATACATATATATTTACAAAAACGTTTATTTTATTAGTACAACCTAAATTAGTATTAGTTTTGAGGTGACAGGTACAGTTTCAGGAGGATGATAATGGTAACTGATGAACCTTTCACCATAATCCAGTAACTTTTTTTTTTAGTAAAAACTAAGTATATCATGTTTCATTTTTTTGTGTTGTCATGTGCATTTTACATAGGTTGTTGGTATGTTTATGTTGCTAGCTTAAATGTAGCCACCCTTTAGCAAGGTTGTTTCAGAATGATTTATAGTATAGCTGTACGTGTAGTTACATAGTCTGGATTGTTTTGTTTTTTTATGTTGAAGCTAACAGGAACAAAGTATATAGTCCAAGGCTCATGTTTGAATTTTTTACTGAAACAGTAATTTTCTTTTATATTTTATGAATGTCCATTAGATACGTTACTCCCATACCCATCATTTGGTATAAAAAAAAATGATTGTAGACCATTTAAACCAGCTTCATTTAATTGGCACATCTGAGCAAAACCAAGTATTGAGATTCTTCTCAGACTCTGCCATCTAGTGTTGATAATTGCTAATGCAGCAAAATGTCGACTTTTGTTGAAACCTACTAGCTATGTTTGCATTGCATTCTAGGAGCTTTGTGTGGAGATGCTGCAGAGAATCCAGGGTTGCACAGTATTGTTTGTAGTATCTAACTAGAAAATTGCCCCTAAATTTTACTTTACATGTTTGGTAGTGTGGCTAGCCCTCAGGAAGTTGCAGGGGCTTTGGGTAGGCTGGGCTAGGAAGGAATTCTACTAGACAGCCATTGCAGTGTTGATGACTAGCTAATTATATTGTAAACAAGGAAGGTTATTGTTGAGGAAATATGGGGCAACATTTCGTCCATCCTATGCATGTCCAAATAGCTTACTTGTAGTTTCAATGGAAGCCAGGATATTTTCCACCAGTCTATTGCTTGCTACATTTTTTAGACTATATCAATATTGGTTACGTAATATGAATTTTTATTATACCCTTTATTATAACTAGCATATTGTATGATTTATGTCCCATTATGGATATTTAATGTATGGATTGTTTGCTTTCAAGAGCTAATAACCCGCTCGCTGATATCATATTGACTATACTTCCTTTACAGGATTTTCTTATTTCGTCATGTGAATCCAGCCTTACCCCTCAAATGTACTGAGAATAAAACTTGCACCAGTCAGCACTCGGCATTTAAAGCTACACACTGAGCATTAACTGGCGTATGTACCAAAGTACTTCTGCGGTCAATGCTCATTGGAAATATTTGGATGTTTTTTTTTCCCCTGTTTGTTGCTTTATCTTGTCTCTGTGGCAAATAAACCCACAACTGCAGTTATTTATTTCACACGGGTTCATATGGATTGTAAGATATAAAACAAAAGGATACGCTGATTCATAATTTTGTTTTCTTTCAACAGAAGCGACCACCACAGAATCCAGATTTCATAGACCCCATATCCAACAAGAAACCTCGCATCTCCCATTTCCATCGATCTCAACCCGCCTTCAATGGAAAGCTGAGCTCTTCCAATGGGAAGGATTCCCTTACTGCCACACCCACACAGGTCCCTTTCCCCGAGTCAGTCAGTTCTAGCTCCCTTTTACCGGCTCTTCATGAACCCCTTTCAGACTCCAGCACTGACACTCCACACACAGACTGCGTGAGCCAGCAGGCCTCAGAAAGGCTAGGCCACCTTCCTCAGACAGACATTACTGCTAAGGATAAACTGAACTCTATTCCACAGCATGGGAAACCCAAAAAAAAGTCCAAAAAGCACAAAGAGAAAGAGTGGTCCAAAGAAAAGAAGGAGGAAAAGCGCAACTGTTCCTCCATTAAAAGCAATGACAGAATTAGTGGAAGTCTCCAGGACCCCATCGGTGAGGCCTTTGTTCTGTTTTTTTTTACAGTTTATGCTGACCTATCTAGATGTGCACGCGCTTTATAGAAGTGCAATGTACAGTTTATATTATTGACTGGTTTGAGAGGAGCGTGCTTGATTTTAACACTGTGAATTTCTATTTGAATGAAGCAGAGATTGGCTTCTGCATTCCATCTAGTAAGGTTTATGGGGGTTTTTTTAATAAGCCAAAGTCCTGATTTGATTTGCCTTATCAGCTTTGCCATTTCCCTCTTCCTTCTGCCATTATAGATGTACTTGTTCATGACTTGGGTCCTTTGTGAAACAAAATGCGCTGAAATAGTTTCTTTTTCTTCCCCCATAAAGCTCTTTTTGGGAAATGTATCAAGCGAGGGGGGGGGGGGGGGGGGGGGGGGGGGGAAGAATGAATAAAAAATAACAGCTAATTCATTCTCACAAGTGGGCCAAAAGGAGGGATGATATGTGTCACCTGCTAAAATAGCAATTCCCACGTGATTTTTATCTTTAGCAGTAATTGTTATTAATGTAAAAGGAAAGTAGTCGAACAATTCATATTAAACAATAAGTCATTAGTGTAAAAAAAGATGCAGAATTGAATTTTTTTTTTTACACAATCCAGTCAATAGTGTGACAATGTGAATTACTAAGGTTTATAAGCAAATGCGTAACTGCTTCGCCGACGCCAACTTTCAAACAGGTGTTAATTTTACTTCTTAAAGGAGTATAAATGTTGTTTTTAGTCAAAGGGAGGGAGGGGGAGATGCTCACTGACCAGCTCCAGCGCTGCCCTGCTCTCTCTGTATCTTGCCATGTCTTCTAGCCTTGACAGGCACGGTTATTCTTCACTTCCTGTCCCTGTGAGTTTCGCCAAATAGAGCACACAGTTTTTACATTGGCTTCATTTAATACATTTCCCCCATTCCATGGTAAAACATGGCTAAATGTTAGAAGTGAGATACCTTGCTATCTGTTATTTTTGTTAGTTTGCGAGGAATGCTGTTCATCATTTTCGGCCATGTGTCCCCAAACCATTTGCTGTTATAGTAATAATTTTAATACGACTACTTCCTTGAATACCCTTGCTGCCTTCTTGTTCCGAGTTCTGAGGTTCTTTTGTCCATCTTTTATCTGGATCATGGGCAACTCCCCTCGAAATATTGAAAACTGCACTGACCACCTAGTGCCTGATTAAATGGCCTTAGTGTCCTTTGCAATCAATATATGTGCCTTCCTATTTACACAGTGGTACCTTGAAATGCAATTTTAGTTCGTTCCATGGTTGAGCTCGTAACTCAGTCAGCTAGGATCTCAAACAAATTATTCCCATTTAAAATAACAGGAATGGAATTAATCCATTCCAGCCCCGTCAGCTCATATCTCGGACTTCAGCTCGGAACTCGGACTTCAGCTCGGAACTCGGACTTATTCTTGCATCTCAAACATGAAATTGGTCTGAGTCACACCTCGTATCCCAAGAAATTTGAAGGCCGAGCAGCTTGTATCTCGATGTACCACAGTATATTGGTGGAAGTTAGTTATCCATGGGAGTTTCACTTCAGTACAATTAAGGTTTTTATTTAATTTGAAACTAAAGCAACCCCCCCCCCAGCCCTTTAGTCCAGTCACCAGAAAGTGAGATTGTGTTTCTGGTTCTTAAATTCCATTAAAATCCTTTCATAAAATAAAATGAAAAGGTTAAACTGCCAATATAGATTAGGGAGCCAATATATGTCTGCTTTGTGCAAATAGATGGTTTAAAGCCCCTTGAAATAAATTCTAGAGATATTTTGTCATATTTTGGTGTTTCTATTCACCTACGTAGTTTGTTCACAGAGAAGTAAGTTCAGGACAACCATTGGCGAAAGTTATTAAACTTGGAACGACCACTCTGGTAATCTCGCATTGATCTCAATTTTTTGAATTTGTTTTGATGGAAAGGTAGCTATACTTTATATTAGTAACATGGATACTTTTCCATCGAAAATATTGAAAAATCGGAAATGAAAAACTCTATCGAGATCTTGAAAGAAATCTCATGAGAGCAATGCGAGATTTCTCTCAGAAAGACCCAGAACAGTCTTTCTGAGTTTAATAGCTTTTGCCCTATATCAGTCACAACAAACAAAAAAGTCAAACTACAGGTGAATATATGTTTTTGTGTTTTGCACCTCCAAGCCTTCACTATCATTTTTAACCCCCCCACCACCACCACCACCTCCTTTTTTTAATGTTTAAATGGTTTTTAAAATTCTGTTTAAAAAAAAAAATCACGCAAAAGTACATTTGCCTGGAATGTTCTGGGAAGCAAGAAGTATTTATGGGTCGAAATACAAAAGGACTCTAGCAATTCTGCACCAACTGCAATTGAGCAGATTGGAAGAAATTGATCCGAGCATGTGAAGTAGGTTAAATTTGGCAAAATTCCAGAGGGGGACAGGTACTATGGGGTGATCTACGTCATACAGGTACTCAGTAAGAGAGCTTCTGCAGCCATGCATTCATCTTATGATTTTGGACTGAGGATTGTGAGATGAATGCTCATCTAGCAGCAGTTCACTTAGTGTATTGCTGCTAGATCGATCAGGTAAGTTTTATATCTTACTATAGTTCTCCTTTAAACCAAGTTTAACTAAGATCAAGCTCGGCTAGAACACAGCCAGTGGTCGCCCTAGGCTCTTACATGCAGTGTAACCATACATTGTGCTTGTCAGTCTACCGTACCACAAAAAAATTATTCATTTTTTTCATCATTTTTACCCCTTTTAAAAAAACAAAAAAAACACAGCTTCAATAACATCCCAATCGCTTTTTTTTTTTTTTTAAATTATTATTATAAGCACCAGTCGTTGGTTTAAATTAGGAAAATGGTGTGAATTTAGGCCACTGTGTCATAAAACCAAATCAGTGCATGGGGAGCTCATCACAATACTGGAAACAAGAGATAGAGATGCAAAGGCAAATGGGGCATTTATGGAACACTGCAATATTACCTGCAAGCGAGGGTATAGTTTACAGTGAAATGGTGGCAGAACATGTCATTACAGGTCATATGTGTCACCTGCATTAAACATGGCAGGAAGGCATCAGTCTGTGGCATCACTGTTGTGGCAGTGATGCAGTCGCATATCCCTCATTATCCACCATCAGATATTATATGAGCAGCACAGACCATAAGTAAACTTTCCCTTAAAAATGATCTGTAGAATATTAAATACAAATTATTATAAAGTAGTATAAAGGTATGCAGGGAGCGTGCAAAACATATGATTAAACCTTTTGTTAAGGAAAAAAAATGTTCTTGGCTAATTCGAAGACCTCATGGAAAATAAGTATGCTAAACTTATCATTTTGAAAGTTCCCAAAACTTATAATTTGGAGTCACGGGACTTGTGACCCATTTCAGTTCTAATTAATAATCTTAGAAAGTGCAATCCATATGTTTATAGCATCAAGCAAGCTTCGACCCACTTCCCTGTTTAAAAACAGCATTTTGAAATGCTTCATCTTTTCCAAGTCACTTCATCTAAGCTGCCTATGTATTCCTCCATCTGCTGTACACTTCCATTGAGTAAAAGACTGGAGCTAAATCTTGAAAAGAAATTTGAAAAAAAATAAATAAATAAATCTTTTTAGCAATAATGCTTATAAAGTGCTAAATAATAGGTTTCAACTGAATTTATTTTATTTTCCAGAACAGCTTTGCGTGCTATAAAGGATAAAGTTACCACTTCTGAGATTTTTAAGGCTATTAAGTTACCAGTCATAGTTCTTTGCCCTCTGCCTTGCGGACTCATGCTTTTATTTATTTTTATATTGCACTGATATATTATGCAGTGCTTTACAGAGATTCATCATTCACTTCAGTCCCTGCCCCATAGAGCTTACAATCTAGTTTTCCTATTCAGTCACACACAGATGTAATGTTTTTGGATTGTGGGAGGAAACCAACGCAGGTGCGGGGAGAACATACAAACTCCATGCAAATGAGGTCCAGGGTGGAATTAAACCCAGAACCCAGCTCTGCAAAGCAGCAGTGCTAACCACTGAGCCCATCACACTGATTTTATAATTACTTACTGATTATTAATGTAGTATAGAAAGAGGTACATTATTTTCTCTATCTAATCTTTCTGCACGTAAACTAATACAATAACCAGGTGTAGAGGCAGTGGGTGTGTATATATGATGATGCCATTTGCTTATGGAATATTTTCAAGCATCTGTTTTGTTTTTAGGTAGTGTGCATCATGTTATGCAGTGATATATATTAAGGTTCCATATCCTGGCACAGGCCAGATCCTATTAAAATGATTTCTTAGATAAGAAATGCATGGGATGCTTGGAGGGGTTGATAGTTTTACAAAACCTATTGAAGGGCTTCATGTATGACGCCGCCTACAGTGGGACATGGCTCATTTATTATATGTTTTTATTAATATGGTATAATTATGACATTTTTCTGGGGTGCAAATTAAAAAGGAGGTGGAGGGAGCTTGTACCCATTAACAGATAATTTACTGTCCTTAAAATGATTTAAACTGCAGATCAGAACCATTGAAATGGCAGCCACTGTATTGTGCAAGAAGTAACTGACGCTTTGTTTTTTGTTTTGTTTTTTTCCCTCTCTCCTAGATTTTAATGGTGCATGCAGTAACTCCAGTGTTCCCACTTCCACATCAGAAATGCCAGATTACTTCCTGTATGTCCTTTCCTCGTCTTCCATTTGGTGTGAGATTTTCCCATTATCCCCTTTCCTTCTACCTCCAAATCTTTAACATGCATGTAATTCTCTTGTAGGAAATATGCAGCAATCTCCTCTCCGGAGCAACGGCAGACTTATAAAACTGACTTCAATGCAGAATATAATGAATACAGAGACTTGCATGCCAGAATAGAAAGGATAACACGCAGGTTTACACAGTTGGACTCTCAGCTTAAGCAGCTCTGCCAGGGTTCAGAGGACTACAAGGTATGTAATGTCCTGCTAGGCTCTCTAAAACCCAGCTTTAGATAGTGATGTGGGGAAGGGATGGGGGAGTGTCTAAAACAGCAAAATGGATTCCTTGTACTGTTAGTGAACAATACGCAGCAGAAGCTCATATGTTCTTGGTGATGCCTGATTAGTTCTTCTTTAAATCTGTCTACCTACATTAGTCTTACTTTACTTTTTACTTTACTGATTGGAATTGGTGTCACCAGAGTTTGAACACTTTCCAGTTACTAGTTTACATGTGTCATTCTGTTCATTCCAGTTTTATGGTGCTCCTGTAACATAATAAAAACTGTGAAGGACTCTTATAGAAAAAACGAACCTTTTTCTCTCCTTGCTTCTCTTATACCGAAATCGATATAAATCAAAAGCAGTTTATGAATTGCCTAGATTGTAGGGTGAAAGTAAGAAATATACAAACCCCAAAATCAGAAAAGTTGGCACGTTGTGTAAATCGTAAATAAAA
>WMED01015202.1:0-13179 GCA_019650415.1 Pipa parva | reverse complement strand
TACACTCTACTTGTCTCTGCTTATATCTATGGCTAACATGGTGCTACACTCTACTGCCTCAGGAATGTCTTAAGTGACACAAAGGAGGAAGAAAACAAGCTAGAATAAAGGAGCAGTGTTGGCTGGATGGAAAGTTAAAGGTATTTGTATAATTTAAATGAAGAGGGACTTGTGAAAATACAGTAAGAAAGATCATTTTATAAATTAGGTACTTTTTATATCAGTTGAAATAGATATTTGCAGGTCACATGAAATGACTACCTTTCTGCAGTTTATTATCCATTTTTCTGTAAATCATTCTCTGTTAAAAGCTATGCTCTGTACATCCATGGTTCAATAATTTTAAACCCACACGTTTCCATACAATACTCTACATGCTGTTTAAGATCTTACTTATTATTGCATAGTGAGTCAGGCTAGTGTCTTTTCCCAGGGGTGCTCTTCTTAGCCATGGGTATCTCAGTGAATCCGTAAAATATCTGCTACTTTAGGGACAATCTATGTCATTTCAGAAAAAAAACATGGGAAGAATCAAAGGATGGAAATTTTACACTTGTCAGTGTGGGTTAACATGACATCTCGTAGTATCCATAAGAATTAAACATGGGGAAAAGGATTCTTTATTAATAAAATGGAAATGCATTGCATACATAAGCATACATCGCACAAACTGCCACCTTTTGATTTATTTCTCCCATTACCTACAGTCTAAAATCTAAAGAACACAACATCATTATTATACCTCCAGCTCTATCATCAGCAGTCAAGGATGCTTGTTTATGGGTTTAAGCATTCTTTTTTTATTATTTTAGCAGCACAATGTTATAATATTCTCCTGCAGATCACAGCAGACCTTAATCATGTTGTTTACTTGCATAATAAACAGTCCTTGTATAAAACCTCTCTTTATGTGCAGGTTTCTAATAAGTAACAGCAATCTAGGCTGGGGTTATCTACATTTGCTATTTATTTTTAGCATGTTGTAGTGGTATTTTAGGATAGTCTTTAAAAAAAAATCAAGAACAAATAATTATTTGACTTCTTTTTAGTTGCTAAATGGTGATCATGTAAACCTGATAAGTAAGTTAATATTTCTATAACATTAACAATGTATAAATTACATTAGAAAATACAAGCAAACATTGCAGCTCCAACCAATGACAACTTATATTTACAACAGTGACACTTTAGGATAGATGTTATGACATCAGACATGCTGTATAATAATTTTTAGGAATAGAGGATATGCAGGAAATTTCAAATATCTAACTATTTTAGGTAGAAAAACATGTTTTATTTACTTTATTAATAAAGCAAAATCATCTACAGGTTCCATCAGATGAAGGACTGAAATTGACAATAATTCCTTTAGTCTAAAGTTTGGGTTAGTAGATGCATTACTGAAAAGCTAGATATAGATGCTCTATTGAGAACATACTATCCTACTGTATTATTGCCTGGTATGGTAACTGCAATGCCATGGACAGGAAAGCTCTTCAAAGGGTAATCATATTAGCATAAAAAACCATTGGTATCCAGCTGCCATCTTTTGAGGATAACTACAGGAGCAGCTGCCTGTCTAGAGCTCATAACATCATTGCTGATGTTCATCACCCAAACCATGGCCTGTACTCCCTCCTTCCATATGGTAGATGGTATAGATGTCTAAAATATCAAACTGACAGATTAAGGAAGAGCTTTTTCCTTGACTCCATCATCAGACTCAACCTCCCCCTTACAGCACAATAGTCTCATGTACCTCTCTTTACTCTTGCACTCCTTGGCCTATATCATTCCTTTACCCATTAGACTGCAGCTATTTTTCTTTGCACTATATATATATATATATATATATATATATATATATATATACTGTATATATATATGTCTCAGCACTGTACATTATTACTATTTTACTATTTATATTTAAATGTATTACTACCACTATATTATTTAATAATACTATTATATTTATTGGTTCACTGCTATTGTCTATTAATGTGGTCGTCAAGCCACTTCTCTTATTGATTTTGTCATTGACGCATATGTAATTTCACTGATATGTATGTCTGTACTATCCAGTGACAAATAAATAAGAATCTAATCTAATCTAAAAAAACAAAATAATTATTAGTGGGTCAACATTCAACCTTTCACTGATAAACTGATTGTGCTGCATATCTGGCGTATTCTAGATTACATAGAGGGCAGGAATACAGTTTCTAAAATCGAGATTGAAAAACTCAATCTCAAAAACTCAGAAAAATCTCACGTGAACAACGCAAGATCTCACTTAATAAACTCAGACCGAGAGTGTCCTTTCAGAGTTTAATAAATTTTGCCCTTATGGTCCAAATCAGGCAAGGAAACCTCTGGTAGCAACCATTAAAGCTACTAGTAATAGCTTAAGTGTTAACAACTGTTAAATTGAGTTATGATTTGTTGATTCTTATTTCTAATATTCCTTTATCATCTTAAATGTAATGATTTGAATTTCTGTTTGAGGATATTAAGATAAGGCTCTGTAAAGTGCTGCCTAATATAGTAGCGCTAATTATAAAAAAAAAAAAGAATAAATACAAAGAATACAAAAAATGATGGAAACAAAATAAGGAATGGAGACATTAAGGGGGTAATTCAGCAAAGAGCAAACTTACCCTCCGATCCTTCGCATCAGTACGTAGAGACTGTGACGCGTTCACTGAGTCCTGCACGCGGACATCAGCAAATGCTTTAAAAGGGTTTCCAGTCTCGTGAGGCGCAACTGGAATCCCATTAAAGCGTTCGCTGATGTCCGTGTGCAGGACTCAGTGAACGCGTCACAGTCTCTACGTACTGATGCGAAGGATCTGAGGGTAAGTTCGCTCTTTGCTGAATTATCCCCTTAATCTACCAATACAGACATTTTAGAATTAACTATAATAAGCACGTGTTATGATAGTGATGAATGTAATAGAAGAATATGATAGTCGAGAATTTAATATTGTATGCAAATTGCGCTGCATAAATTACATTTTAGAGCTTAGGCAATTAAGTATTATTGCTTATTTGTTTGTTTGTTTTTTTGTTTAGATTTTTTTAGAGGTTTTGTAAAAGACACTGAAAGAACTTTTGTATTACCTTTTTTTCTTCTTTGATTCAGATGCCAGTTGTTCTATTGGCAAGCTCCTGAAAGTAAACGAGATGCATATGATAGGGATTACACTGCTGTTTCATACCCCTGACATTTTACACGTTCATTTACCTTCACATATGAACAAAGCCAAGCTGGCATTAATGCAGGAGGGTCAATCAATTGCACAGTGAGTGAATGTCAACTTAGAGCTTATTCATTTTTTTGCAAACGTGAGACAAATATCTTAGTAGCTCTGTTGCTTTGGTGGACCTCGTTCAATAAAGGTGTTCAGAATCTGAACAGCTAAAGGAAATAAAGGACACGTTAACATTAATAAACCTCAAAATTCATTATCCAAATAGCTGGAGGTTTATTGAAGGTTTCGGAGCAATAAAATTATTGTTTATTATAAGGAATATCTAATCCTTTTATTTAACTTTAGCAGAATTGACCTTCTTTAACACCGAAGATTTATCTTATTAAATGCCACCAGTTTTCCACAGGACTTTTCTTTTTTTAAGTATTTAGCAATCTAGGAGTGAAAAAATTAAAATAGCAAAGAAAAAAAATATATAGCACTGCACTATCCTTGAGTAAAAGATATGCTGTGACTTCTGATTGGATTCTGTTTATAATTCTTATTGTTAAACACTTTAGACTGCCAAGCAACAAGCAATTAATTGTCATTGTAGAAAAAAACTGTAAAACTAACCTTTTGTATTACAATGATATATTATATATATATACTGTATATAGTCACTCTAGTTTTTATACATGTAGACTTATCTGATATTTTAAATTATCCTCTCTCAACAACAAGAAATTTGCCTTAAGCCAAAATAGAGAAATAAAAGGAAGACTAAAGGGAGTTATTCACTAAAGTATGTATGTATGTATGTATAATTTTATTTATAAAGCGCCACAAATTTACACAGCGCTGTACAATTCAGCGATTCAAGTACAATACAAACAAGGGAAAAGTGCATTAAAGTCTGAATTGTTGCATATAGCTATGAATTCGCTAGCTGAAGACAGTTGCAATAGACTGTTACTGTCACAGTTACGTCTTTATAATGAAAATATTGTCGAGGTTGCGACTTTACGATGGAAATTGTCACAGTCATGGATTTGCTATGGGAATCCGCTGTTTGAGAATTTGACAGTCAAATTTGCACCTGAGTGAATAACCCCTGAAAGCCTTCCAGTGCATTTATGATTCAGTGATGATAATATTTCACTGATCGTGTCCCTGATTCAGTTTCTCTGGTGATCTATCTGGTACTTAATCTTATTATATAACAGGCACTAAACATATAAGATTTATAAGATCTATAGGCTAATGACACTATGGGGGTTATTCGCTAAAGTGAAAATTTGACTATCAAATTCTCAAACAGTGGATTCCCATCCCAAATCCATGATTGCGACAATTCTCCCATTGTAAAGTTGAAACTGCAACAATTTTAAAATTGTGGCTGTGACAATATTCTCATTATAAAGACACAACTGTGACAGTAGCAGTTGTGACTTTCTGGTGAATTCACATCTTTACAGAACAGTTCAGACTTTAGAGAATAACCCCCTTATAAATATTTTAAATCTGCATATAACCTGTAGAGCCATATTGCAATGATGATAATAATTTTGATATTATTAACCATTCCTTCTTCTGTTTAACCAATTTAGCCCAAAACACTGAATACTACATTTGGATCATGTGCAGCCCAGCTACCATCTGTGCCAGTGACATCAATCTATTTATCACATAGTTGGTAAAATAGTTTGCAAGGCCAAAGAAAGCCCCAAGTCCATCTAGATGAGCCTGTTATCCTACAATATCTATCCAGAAAAGGGTAAACAAAAAACAAAACAAAAAAAAAAACACGCCTTGGGTTTTATCCAATTATCTTTGTCTTAGGAAAAGAAACCCTTCCAGATTCCAATTATGGCAATCAGAATAATTACCTGAATCAATAACCCATCTCCAGCAATATAAGATTTCAACTTAAAATATCTCTGTATATTCAGAAAAAGGAAATTAGACCCCTTTTGAACTTTTTTTATTAAATCAACTTAATCTTCTTCAGAGATCATTGTTCTTTTTTTTATATCGCGCTACTATATTATACAGCATTTACAGAGGTTCGTCATTCACTTCAGTCCCTGCCCCATGGAGCTTACAATCTAGTTTCCCTATTCAGTCACACACACACACGTATGTTTTTGGATTGCATATCCTCTTCGCTCTTATAGTAAAGACCCTCTCCTAGTAAAGAAACTTTCTTCTCTCTAAATGTACAAAAATTTGAGGGGGGCAGAAAGGTTAAAATAGGTTTAATTAACTGGTGGTTATAATACTGGAGAAATGTTGACACGGCACCAATCAAAAGATTCATGAGTGGTGTGATGAAACTCTACTGTAATAGTTTATGGATTATATATCTTAGGTTTAAGTTTGTTGTTGATGTGAAAAAGATTTCTTTTTAATTTGTGTGAGAACTTGAGCACTGAACATTATGCTGGTTAACAACATATCATGGCTTTTCATGGTTTTAGCTGTAGCAGCAGAGCATTGAGAGGAAATTTCAGAGGATAGCTTTGTTAGAGAGACTGTTTAAGGTGGTGGATCAAGTTTGATAGGATTGTAGATTCAGCTATAGGATTTTTGTTCATCTGCTGAGGTTGTGTATGTGTAAGTAATGGTAAAACCTGTTATTTTACCAACATGCTTCATGCACTCACTTCAAGATTCAGGTATCTCTTTTCACCCTTCTCAATCACATTTCAGTAATTAGTGGAGCCTTTTAAATGACACCTTTGAGTTTCTTGATTAAGTTAAAGTACCAACTTGTTTCTGTTTCTACACCTTTAAAGATTAAAAGTATTATACAATATGTACAATTGTGCACATATATCCCATAGTTTGTTCTGCAGTTTTAAAGTAGCGCCTTGGAAATTCATCTTTCAAATGAGCAGCCAGCAAGACAAGTATTGGAATATATGCTGACATTCTTTGTTATTTTTATTATATTTATTATTTCTTTAAGTGAATTTCCCTTAGGTCCTTTTCATTAATAGTGGTTCTAGCAAGTAGGTTACTGGAAGTGTATTCTGAAAATATGTTATCATCATGACAGCTTTATATGACTTAGAATGCCCTCTTCATCAGGGTAAGGATTTGACAAATGACTACGTTAAATCAATATAAAAACCAGTTAAGTAAGCAATTCAGCTATAAAACAACAAATCAAATAGGGACATTCATAGAAAAATATTAAACAATATTTTTACTGAAAGCTATATTTTCATATTTGAACAAGTGTAGATATGTTCTAAAAATATTTGGTGTTATAAAATGTCAATTATATCTAAACACAATCATAAAATATATATGTAGGCAAGAGGTTGTGTTCTACTGTATTTATCATAGGGAAGATGTTATAAAGTGTAGGGAAGTGCGCACATTCTGTAAAAATAACAGATACAGTGTATCCTCTACCATTACCGTAACAATGATATATGATGCACATGCCCCAGTTAGATATTTAACTGCAATCTACCCACAATGTCATGTTTAAAGTGATGAAAGAGTGTGAATGTATAGCATATATATTAAAGATGTGTAGAGAGTGAGACTATTGCTTCAGTTGTGTTTCATCTGTATGTTTTTGGTTTTCTTGAGACAAGTCTCTCTTGATGTGCTTAAAGGGGAACTATAGTCAAATTACATCTTTTGGTATCCATTTTTTATACCTTAGTGAAAAGTGTTTCTCCCCAGTAGATGTTTCATGAGACGCAGAATGATTGAGAAGGCAGCACTGATAAACACCGGGAAATGTGTGTGTGATGTCTACGGGACAGTTTTCCATGAAAAGATACCCACCCCTGGACATTTTTGCCCTACTTACTACTTAGCACATGTGCACAAGTCAGCTTTCCCTCTGTAAACTCATGCACGATTGTAACCAAAATAGCTGTAACTATAGAAAACATTTTGGAAACCATATTTAATGAGGCATTGACATAGCAATACTATTTCACAGTTTATCACCAATTGTTACAATGAGAATGTTCAGTATTTGTGCAGATGATTAGAAATCATGCAAGCAAATTGATCTGTCAAAGGGGCTGGATTCACAGGTTTAAAAAATTATTTTTTATAAAAGAATATTACTATAGGAATGTATTAGCAAAATTAAACATTTTGCAAGATAATTCAGAGCTTATATGAACTATTAAAGTGAAGTTTATATGCTTGTATTAGGAACCTTAAAATATTAATGGGCTTTAGTTGCCCTTTAAATGTCAGTTTCTAAAGACACCAATATATGTGTCTCTGATATATATATATATTTTTTTTAAGGATGATTTTAAATATGTGTTCAAACATATACTAAAGACATCCCTGGTTTTGGTGCCGGATACCCTAAAGATATGCCCCAGTGCAGTGAAAAGAACTACAACAGACCTTGTACCAATACAGTCCAAAATGCTCACCCAGACACAATTCAAAATATCTGAAATTCAAATCTTAAACTAATATGGCACATATTCCTGTAAAACATTGCAAAGAGTCGACCAAAGATGGAGGAAGACCAGGCCCAGTACTGACAATGCAGCTGACTTCCTTTGCAGGCATGGACCAAGATCTGAACCTTCTACAAGCTCAGAAGATCTGTGCTGTAGCATGGAAATACAAAGGCAGGGTACTACTAAAAACATGTAATAACTTGGAACCACTGAACACATGCCCTATCATATTTACTAAAGCTGAAAAAAACGTATTTGCACTTTTTGCCGCTTTCACCCATTTTTTTAAATATCACCCTATTTTCCTTTTCCCCTCATCTATGAAAATTGTAAAAAAAAATTGTATCAATATTGATAAAAATTAATATTGGTAAGTATGGATGGGCTAATACCGCTACAATTAACATTAATGTCAATTTGCACTTTTAATATTGATAACGATTATTGCCAATTATTGCACCAGGGACTTAGAAAAAAATTTACTGACCCACCTCCATAAGGGGTAATGGATTTTTGCCACCTTCAACCTGACAAAATGTTGTATCAGTAAGAAGAAAAAAAAAACATTGAAAAGGGTAAATTACTACAGCGGTGAAAAACGGGCGAAATCATCAAAAGGCGAAATCAGCAAAAAAAAAAAAGGCAAATATGTTTTTTTTGACTTTAGTAAATATGCTGTGTACTTTCATTTTTTTGGTTATTTGCATCCCTGTATAAATATGAATTATAAAATTCCATCTACAATCAGCGTTATTTGGCTTGTTTAGGAAACAGATTTATAACAGTGTTATATATGAATCCAATTGCAAATTATTTCATTGACCTTAAGCGGGATATTATTAAAAATCAATACACCTTTTTAAAATATCGCTATTGCTGATACCAATATTTTTTAAGCCCCTTCTGACCTTTTTTATTGCTGAAAAGTGTTCACCTGGTTGAGGGTGGCAAAAACCCATTAATTCCTTATGATGATAATTTAGAACAAAATTTTTTAAGTCCCCATCGTAAAGACCAGCAATATTATTTTCAATGGAAAAGGAGCTTCATTGAAATTAATGACAAGTGTGGTTTTATGAACTCATCGATATCAATGCATTTATTCAGCACTGCATAAATTGAGGGAAATCGAATGATTTTGCAGCAAAAAGAAAAAATACCAGCTAAAACGCAGAGAAATTGAATAAATTGCGGTGAAATGGAATGAATTGTAGGGAATAGTTCGAAATGACCTGTATAAATTTCCCCCAAAATTTGTGTATTTGTGAATAGGTGTGTTTGGACAAGGACAATGTTAAGAAGATTTGAGACTCTCCACCCGCCTATAATTTCTAATTTTCTTCTTGAATTTTAGTAGTCTAAATACATATTTAAAGGGGATTATTCACTAAAGTCCAAATTGCTGCGTATAGGTGCAAATTCGCCAGATAAAGACAGTTGCAATAGGCTGCTACTGTCACAGTCACATCTTTATGAGAATATTGTCACAGTTGCAACTTTATTATGGGACAATTGTCGCAATTTTAACTTTAAAAAATTGTCACGAATTTACAATGGGGAACTTGTTGCGGATTTGCTATGGGAATTCGCTGTTTGAGAATTCGACAGTCAAATTCACTCCTTAGTGAATAACCCCCAATTTAAATGTGAATGCACAGAAAAGCAAACAAGCACACAAACCGAAAGAATATATAACTTAATTCAATATTTCTTATAGTTACTTAAGTAAGTAAAGATACAATGTTACCCTCTTCATATCATTGTGCGCTAGGCCATTCTAGAAAAGTAAATATATAAATATTTCCCAGTTATTTAATGCTGTAAAACTACAGGACATATCCAACTTCTAATAAACCTTCCACAGCAGAAGCTTAGATCCGGCATGTACAATCACTAGAAGAGTGTTATAAATTGAACTGGTATCACAGACACTTGGGGGGGGGGGGTTATTCACTAAAGTCCAAATAGCTGCGTGTAGGTGCAAATTCACCAGATAAAGACAGTCGCAATAGGCTGCTACTGTTGCAGTCATGTCTTTATAATGAAAATATTGTCGTAGTTGCAACTTTATTTAGGTGAAAATTGTCACAATTTTAACTTTAAAAAATTGTTGCAACTTTACATTGACTTTACATTACTTTACATTACATTGGGAATATTGTCGCAGATCTACTATGGGTATCCGCTGTTTGAGAATTCGATAGTTGAATTCGCACCTTAGTGAATAACCCCCCCGAAATTTAATAAACTCAGAGAAGTCCAATTTTGCTTTTCCTGGTTGAATCCTTCCATTGAAAAAAATCGAGATCCACGAAGTCGACTGAAAATTTCTGTTGATAAATATCGATCTAAAAAATTCAATATTTAACACGAGAAACTTCCGAGGTCTCGCGGGAATAAACTCACTAAAGCAAAATCTGGCTATTCCGAGTTTATTAAATTTCACCCACTTGCAGCCTAATTCACCATTGTGCGAAGTAAGCTGCGAAGCCTTCGGCTCACTTCGCACATGGTGTTATGCGCCCGCTGATGTCCTGCACGCGGACATCATCGAGTGCATTAAAGGAATTTCAGTCTCGGCGAGAGCACTTGAGTCTCCTCGCCGGGACTGGAATCCCTTTAATGCGCTCGCTGATGTCCGCATGCAGGACATCAGCGGGCGCATAATACCATTTGCAAAGTGAGCCGAAGGCTTCGCAGCTCACTTTGCACAATGGTGAATTAGGCTGTTGGTGTTCGGTAACCAACCAGTTATAGAAGTAAACCTTCATTTCATTCTAGAATCCCCCTTGCATAGCAAGAGTTGTGGTTAGCATTTTTGAAAATAAAAGCAGGCACAAACACTTCAAATACATATTTTGTGTTTGGAGACAATCCCCTCACCACATATATACTACATATAATATATTTTACATTTTATTAACAAGTCCAATAAACTGACAATGATATGCACAGGGCAATATTGTATGTTCACGTGGTTTGGATCTTATATTTGTGTTTGTTTTTAGGTTAGGGCTGTAGCCCAGCCAAAAATCATGGCTGCACTCACATCAAGGAGACAAGGACAGAAGAAGAGGGGAACTTTAAGGCTAAGGCACACAGGTGACAGGTAAAGCATTTGATAGGCAAAACGTATTCCAAACATAACTGTGGCAATCAAAGGCACCTAACTGCTTTTGTGCCTTAATTTAAATTCACAGGGAGGCAGTTTCAGGATATTTTTCATTTTCCAGATTAATACATATATTTTCTACTCCTTTAAATATGTAGGTTTGAATTGAATTTCGTAGTCTTTATTTAAGCTTTTTGTTACATGGAGATATAGGGATACTGTATGTTGACAAAGTCTTTTTGAAAGTAAAAGTGTGTTTTTTTTTTACCTTTTCAGCCTTGTAATTGTTAAGTCCAATGTATAAATAGGATCAAATGTCTCCTGGTAATTAGAAGACATTGTTGCCCTCCATTTATATAATAAAGAATGTAAAGTGATGAGATGTCAAGAATAACATAAGAACTTCAGAAAAGAAGAATCGAGCACATAATCCCTGGGACCAAAAGAGTCTTGCCAGAGATCAAGTACTGTGAATTTGCCTGAGGGTGTTGTATGAGATTACTATGGTTATTGCATATGTGTTGAACAGTAGTTCAATAGCTCATCATAATCCCTTGTGTACAAAAGGTGTGTTTATTTTAATAGAATGACTGTCACTCTGTAGAGGCTCTGTAGATAAGGAGAGGCTGAATGATTTCCTGTCTGTGTGTGTCCTCCAACTAGTAAAAGACGGTCAAAGAGTAGTTTGTAAGTTCCTGAAAAATGCAACATTTGTGTAAGAGTTCATCAGACAACACTACTACAGTCTTTAAGAGAGAAAAGCTGGTGCACCTCTTTACATGCTGCACTATATGGGGAAACTACTGCATTGTATTGGGCACTGTGGAGCCTGCTAGTAGGGGGGGTGCATTTTGCATTTTTGCCATTAAGGGGGTTATTCACTAAGGTGCAAATTTGACTGTCAAATTAGCAAACAGCGGATTCCCATAGCAAATCTGTGACAATTTCCCCATTGTAAATTTGCGACAATTTTTTAACATTAAGATTGCGTCAATTTTCCCATAATAAAGTCGCGACTTCGACAATATTCTCATTATAAAGACACGACTGCGACAGTAGCAGCCTATTGCGACTGTCTTTATCTGGCGAATTTGCACCTATATGCAACAATTCAGACTTTAGTGAATAACCCTCTTAAATCTTGTCCTGACACTACCAGGGATAGTGTACTAAATAATACACTGAAAGCACGAGAAAAAAGATCCATGTCCTGTGCTGTAAATAATCAAAAGCATTAAAAGGATGTAATATATAATATTAACAGGAAACAATTTCACATGAAAGGGATACACTGTAAAACTGGTTTGCATTAGTTTCTTGTCCATTTCTGAAACTGACACACAATATTTTCTGCATGTTTAAAAGAAAGGAATGGTGAAGAACTACACTAGACCCAACTTTGTCCAAAAACATTCTAATAAGAATGAGCAAAAATTGGCTAAATGTATTTATTTTCCACTTTTCACCACTATAGCCTTATTGACTAGACATGTATAATTTGTCCTTTGTAATAAGAGCTTTAGAGAAAAAGTTATTAGACTCGGAAGGACTGCTCTGGTGGGGGAATTCACGATTGTGCGAAGTGAGCTCCGAATCCTTCGGCTCACTTCACACAGACTGTTATGCGCTCGCTGATGTCCTGCACGCGGACATCAGCGAGCACTTTAAAGGGATTCCATTCTCAGCGAGACCAAAAAAGTTGCCTTGCTGAGACTGGAATCCCTTTAAAGCGCTCACTGATGTGCTGCACATAACACTATGTGCAAAGTGAGCCAAAGGATTCGGAGCTCACTTCGCACAATCGTGAATTCCCCCTGGGTCTCTCCGAGGATCATAGTAAAATCTCGCATTGTTCTAGTAAGATTTTTTTTGAGTTTTTCAATGTCGATTTAAAAAAAAAATTTTAGATGGGAAGGTAACTATGCTACTAATGTACAGTATGGCTACCTTTTCATTGAAAAAAATTGAGAAAGAAAAACTCAATCTCGAAAACAAAAAAATCTCATGAGAACAATGCAAGATTTCAGTAAACTTGGAAAGACTCGGAGCGGTCCTGCCAAGTTTAATAAATTAGCCTGATATATATATTATTAAAAGGTTTAAAGCAGTGGAAGCTTGGTTTGAGGAATAGTACCTTTATATCACCTCTTTTTTCTTGTTTTGGATTTTTTTGGGAAATGTAACCAAAGAAGAATAGTAAAATTGAACTGGGTGAAAAAGAGCTGCCACCATTACCATGCTAGCTAGAAACCAGTAGTTCCAATAGAAGAGATGACCGTTTAATTTTGAGTTTACTGAAAAATAATGATTGCAGTTGCACTAACTGTGCAAATGTACTTCAAATTTCCTTTGTTGTAATTGATCCTACAGTGGGGAAAAAAGTATTTAGTCAGTCACCAATAGTGCAAGTTCCACCACTTAA